>CM067362.1:4033448-4127331 GCA_034401795.1 Chaetoderma sp. LZ-2023a
TCTACAGACTTATTCTATACCGTGATTGCATCTACTGTGCCATAAAACTACAGTCTTCTATGCCGTGATTGCATCTACTGTACCATACAACTCTACAGACTTCTTCTATACCGTAATTGCCTCTACTGTGCCATAAAACTCGACATACGTCTTCTATACAGTGATTGCATCTACTGTACCATAAAACTCTACATGCGTCTTCTATGCCGTGTTTGCATCTACTGTGCCATAAAACTCTACAGACTTATTCTATGCCATGATTGCATCTACTGTGCCATAAAACTCTACAAACGTCTTCTATGCCGTGTTTGCATCTACTGTGCCATAAAACTCTAAAGACTTATTCTATGCCGTGATTGCATGTACAGTGACATAACACTCTACAGACTTATTCTATACCGTGATTGCATCTACTGTGCCATAAAACTACAGTCTTCTATGCCGTGATTGCATGTACTGTACCATACAACTCTACAGAATTCTTCTATACCGTAATTGCCTCTACTGTGCCATAAACCTCTACAGACGTCTTCTATACAGTGATTGCATCTACTGTACCATAAAACTCTACAGACTTCTATACCATGTTTGCATCTACTGTGCCATAAAACTCTACAGACTTATTCTATACCGTGATTGCATGTACAGTGACATAACACTCTACAGACTTCTTCTATGCCGTGATTGCATCTACTGTGCCATTAAACTCAACAGACGTCTTCTATACCGTGATTGCATCTACTGTACCATAAACTCCACAGACTTCTTCTATGCCGTGATTGCATCTACTGTGGCATAAAACTCTACAGACTTCTTCTATGCCGTGATTGCATCTACTGTGCCATAAAACTCTACAGACTTCTATACCATGTTTGCATCTACTGTGCCATACATCTCTACAGACTTCTTCTATGCCATGATTGCATCTACTGTGCCATAAGTCTCTACAGACTTATTCTATGCCATGATTGCATCTACTGTGCCATAAAACTCTACATACGTCTTCTATGCCGTGATTGCATCTACTGTGCCATAAAACTCTACATGCATCTTCTATGCTGTGTTTGCATCTACTGTGCCATAAAACACTACAGACTTATTCTATGCCATGATTGCATCTACTGTGCCATAAATCTCTACAAACGTCTTCTATGCCGTGTTTGCATCTACTGTGCCATAAAACTCTAAAGACTTATTCTATGCCGTGATTGCATCTACTGTGACATAACAATCTACAGACTTATTCTATACCGTGATTGCATCTACTGTGCCATAAAACTACAGTCTTCTATGCCGTGATTGCATCTACCGTACCATACAACTCTACAGACGTCTTCTATACCGTGATTGCATCTACTGTACCATAAAACTCTACAGACTTCTATGCCGTGATTGCATCTACTGTGCCATTAAACTCTACAGACTTCTTCTATTACGTGATTGCAACTACTGTGCCATAACACTCTACAGACTTATTCTATGCCATGATTGCATCTACTGTGCCATAAAACTCTACATACGTCTTCTATGCCGTGATTGCATCTACTGTGCCATAAAACTCTACATGCATCTTCTATGCTGTGTTTGCATCTACTGTGCCATAAAACTCTAAAGACTTATTCTATGCCATGATTGCATCTACTCTGACATAACACTCTACAGACTTATTCTATACCGTGATTGCATCTACTGTGCCATAAAACTACAGTCTTCTATGCCGTGATTGCATCTACTGTACCATACAACTCTACAGACTTCTTCTATACCGTAATTGCCTCTACTGTGCCATAAAACTCGACATACGTCTTCTATACAGTGATTGCATCTACTGTACCATAAAACTCTACATGCGTCTTCTATGCCGTGTTTGCATCTACTGTGCCATAAAACTCTACAGACTTATTCTATGCCATGATTGCATCTACTGTGCCATAAAACTCTACAAACGTCTTCTATGCCGTGTTTGCATCTACTGTGCCATAAAACTCTAAAGACTTATTCTATGCCGTGATTGCATGTACAGTGACATAACACTCTACAGACTTATTCTATACCGTGATTGCATCTACTGTGCCATAAAACTACAGTCTTCTATGCCGTGATTGCATGTACTGTACCATACAACTCTACAGAATTCTTCTATACCGTAATTGCCTCTACTGTGCCATAAACCTCTACAGACGTCTTCTATACAGTGATTGCATCTACTGTACCATAAAACTCTACAGACTTCTATACCATGTTTGCATCTACTGTGCCATAAAACTCTACAGACTTATTCTATACCGTGATTGCATCTACTGTGCCATAAAACTACAGTCTTCTATGCCGTGATTGCATGTACTGTACCATACAACTCTACAGAATTCTTCTATACCGTAATTGCCTCTACTGTGCCATAAACCTCTACAGACGTCTTCTATACAGTGATTGCATCTACTGTACCATAAAACTCTACAGACTTCTATGCCTTGTTTGCATCTACTGTGCCATAAAACTCTACAGACATATTCTATGCCATTATTGCATCTACTTTGCCATACAACTCTACATACGTCTTCTATGCCGTGATTGCATCTACTGTGTCATAGAACTCTACATGCGTCTTCTATGCCATGATTGCATCTACTGCGCCATATACCTCTACACACGTCTTCTATACCGTGATCGCATCTACTGTACCATAAACTCTACAGACTTCTATACCATGTTTGCATCTACCTTGCCATAAAACTCTACAGACGTCTTCTATACCGTGATTGCATCTACTGTACCATAAACTCTACAGACATCTTCTATGCCATGATTGCATCTACTGCGCCATATAACTCTACAGACGTCTTCTATACCGTGATCGCATCTACTGTACCAGGAACTCTACAGACTTCTATACCATGTTTGCATCTACTGTGCCATAAACTCTACAGACTTCTTCTATGCTGTGATTGCATCTACTGTGGCCAAAAACTCTACAGACTTCTTCTATGCCGTGATTGCATTTACTGTGCCATTAAACTCAACAGACGTCTTCTATACCGTGATTGCATCTACTGTACCATAAACTCCACAGACTTCTTCTATGCCGTGATTGCATCTACTGTGGCATAAAACTCTACAGACTTCTTCCATGCCGTGATTGCATCTACTGTGCCATAAAACTCTACAGACTTCTATACCATGTTTGCATCTACTGTGCCATACATCTCTACAGACTTCTTCTATGCCATGATTGCATCTACTGTGCCATAAGTCTCTACAGACTTATTCTATGCCATGATTGCATCTACTGTGCCATAAAACTCTACATACGTCTTCTATGCCGTGATTGCATCTACTGTGCCATAAAACTCTACATGCATCTTCTATGCTGTGTTTGCATCTACTGTGCCATAAAACTCTAAAGACTTATTCTATGCCATGATTGCATCTACTCTGACATAACACTCTACAGACTTATTCTATACCGTGATTGCATCTACTGTGCCATAAAACTACAGTCTTCTATGCCGTGATTGCATCCACTGTACCATACAACTCTACAGACTTCTTCTATACCGTAATTGCCTCTACTGTGCCATAAAACTCGACATACGTCTTCTATACAGTGATTGCATCTACTGTACCATAAAACTCTACATGCGTCTTCTATGCCGAGTTTACATCTACTGTGCCATAAAACTCTACAGACTTATTCTATGCCATGATTGCATCTACTGTGCCATAAAACTCTACAAACGTCTTCTATGCCGTGTTTGCATCTACTGTGCCATAAAACTCTAAAGACTTATTCTATGCCGTGATTGCATGTACAGTGACATAACACTCTACAGACTTATTCTATACCGTGATTGCATCTACTGTGCCATAAAACTACAGTCTTCTATGCCGTGATTGCATGTACTGTACCATACAACTCTACAGAATTCTTCTATACCGTAATTGCCTCTACTGTGCCATAAACCTCTACAGACGTCTTCTATACAGTGATTGCATCTACTGTACCATAAAACTCTACAGACTTCTATACCATGTTTGCATCTACTGTGCCATAAAACTCTACAGACTTATTCTATGCCATGATTGCATCTACTGTGCCAGAAAACTGTACATACGTCTTCTATGCCATGATTGCATCTACTGTGCCATAAAACACTACAGCCTTATTATATGCCAGGATTGCATCTACTGTGCCATAAAACTCGACATACGTCTTCTATGCCTTGTTTGCATCTACTGTGCCATAAAACTCTACAGACATATTCTATGCCATTATTGCATCTACTTTGCCATACAACTCTACATACGTCTTCTATGCCGTGATTGCATCTACTGTGTCATAGAACTCTACATGCGTCTTCTATGCCATGATTGCATCTACTGCGCCATATACCTCTACACACGTCTTCTATACCGTGATCGCATCTACTGTACCATAAACTCTACAGACTTCTATACCATGTTTGCATCTACCTTGCCATAAAACTATACAGACGTCTTCTATACCGTGATTGCATCTACTGTACCATAAACTCTACAGACATCTTCTATGCCATGATTGCATCTACTGCGCCATATAACTCTACAGACGTCTTCTATACCGTGATCGCATCTACTGTACCAGGAACTCTACAGACTTCTATACCATGTTTGCATCTACTGTGCCATAAACTCTACAGACTTCTTCTATGCTGTGATTGCATCTACTGTGGCCAAAAACTCTACAGACTTCTTCTATGCCGTGATTGCATTTACTGTGCCATTACACTCAACAGACGTCTTCTATACCGTGATTGCATCTACTGTACCATAAACTCCACAGACTTCTTCTATGCCGTGATTGCATCTACTGTGCCATAAAACTCTACAGACATCTATACCATGTTTGCATCTACTGTGCCATACATCTCTACAGACTTCTTCTATGCCATGATTGCATCTACTGTGCCATAAACTCTACATACGTCTTCTATGCCGTGATTGCATCTACTGTGCCATAAAACTCTACATGCATCTTCTATGCTGTGTTTGCATCTACTGTGCCATAAAACTGTAAAGACTTATTCTATGCCATGATTGCATCTACTCTGACATAACACTCTACGGACTTATTCTATACCGTGATTGCATCTACTGTGCCATAAAACTACAGTCTTCTATGCCGTGATTGCATCTACTGTACCATACAACTCTACAGACTTCTTCTATACCGTAATTGCCTCTACTGTGCCATAAAACTCGACATACGTCTTCTATACAGTGATTGCATCTACTGTACCATAAAACTCTACATGCGTCTTCTATGCCGTGTTTGCATCTACTGTGCCATAAAACTCTACAGACTTATTCTATGCCATGATTGCATCTACTGTGCCATAAAACTCTACAAACGTCTTCTATGCCGTGTTTGCATCTACTGTGCCATAAAACTCTAAAGACTTATTCTATGCCGTGATTGCATGTACAGTGACATAACACTCTACAGACTTATTCTATACCGTGATTGCATCTACTGTGCCATAAAACTACAGTCTTCTATGCCGTGATTGCATCTACTGTTCCATACAACTCTACAGAATTCTTCTATACCGTAATTGCCTCTACTGTGCCATAAACCTCTACAGACGTCTTCTATACAGTGATTGCATCTACTGTACCATAAAACTCTACAGACTTCTATACCATGTTTGCATCTACTGTGCCATAAAACTCTACAGACTTATTCTATGCCATGATTGCATCTACTGTGCCATAAAACTGTACATACGTCTTCTATGCCATGATTGCATCTACTGCGCCATATAACTCTACAGACGTCTTCTATACCGTGATCGCATCTACTGTACCAGGAACTCTACAGACTTCTATACCATGTTTGCATCTACTGTGCCATAAACTCTACAGACTTCTTCTATGCTGTGATTCCATCTACTGTGGCCAAAAACTCTACAGACTTCTTCTATGCCGTGATTGCATCTACTGTGCCATTAAACTCAACAGACGTCTTCTATACCGTGATTGCATCTACTGTACCATAAACTCCACAGACTTCTTCCATGCCGTGAATGTATCTACTGTGCCATTAAACTCTACAGACTTCTTCTATACCGTGATTGCATCTACTGTGCCATAAAACTCTACAGACTTATTCTATGCTATGATTGCATCTACTGTGACATAAAACCGTACAGACTTATTCTATGCCATAATTGCATCTACTGTGCCATAAAACTGTACATACGTCTTCTATGGCATGATTGCATCTACTGTGCCATAACACTCTACAGACTTATTATATGCCATGATCGCATCTACTGTACCATAAACTCTACAGACTTCTATACCATGTTTGCATCTACTGTGCCATAAAACTCTACAGACGTCTTCTATACCGTGATTGCATCCACTGTACCATAAAACTCTACAGACTTCTATACCATGTTTGCATCTACTGTGCCATAAACTCTACAGACTTCTTCTATGCTGTGATTGCATCTACTGTGGCATAAAACTCTACAGACTTCTTCTATGCCCTGATTGCATCTACTGTGCCATTAAACTCTACATACTTCTTCTATACCGTGATTGCATCTACAGTGCCATAAAACTCTACAGACTTTTTCTATGCCATGATTGCATCTACTGTACCATACAACTCTACAGACTTCTTCTATACCGTAATTGCCTCTACTGTGCCATAAAACTCTACAGACGTCTTCTATACCGTGATTGCATCTACTGTACCATACAGCTGTACAGACTTCTTCTATACCATAATTGCCTCTACTGTGCCATAAATCTCTACAAACGTCTTCTATGCCGTGTTTGCATCTACTGTGCCATAAAACTCTACATGCGTCTTCTATGCTGTGTTTGCTTCTACTGTGCTAGAAGACTCTACAGACTTCTGCTATACCGTGATTGCATCTACTGTGCCATAAAACTATACAGACTTATTCAATGCCATGATTGCATCTACTCTGACATAACACTCTACGGACTTATTCTATACCGTGATTGCATCTACTGTGCCATAAAACTACAGTCTTCTATGCCGTGATTGCATCTAATGTACCATACAACTCTACAGACTTCTTCTATACCGTAATTGCCTCTACTGTGCCATAAAACTCTACAGACGTCTTCTATACCGTGATTGCATCTACTGTACCATAAAACTCGACAGACTTCTTTACGATGTTTGCATCCACTGTGCCATTAAACTCTACAGACTTCTTCTATCCCGTGATTGCATCTACTGTGCCATAAAACTACAGTCTTCTATGCCGTGATTGCATCTACTGTACCATACAACTCTACAGACTTCTTCTATACCGTAATTGCATCTACTGTGCCATAAAACTCTACAGACGTCTTCTATACCGTGATTGCATCTACTGTACCATAAAACTCGACAGACTTCTATACGATGTTTGCATCCACTGTGCCATAAAACTCTACAGACTACTTCTATCCCGTGATTGCATCTACTGTTGCATAAAACTCTACAGACTTCTTCTATGCCGTGATTGCATCTACTGTGCCATAAAACTCTACAGACTTCTTCTATACCGTGATTGCATCTACTGTGCCATAAAACTATACAGACTTATTCTATACCGTGATCGCATCTACTGTGCCATAAAACTGTACATACGTCTTGTATGCCATGATTGCATCTACTGTGCCATAAAACTCTAAAGACATATTCCATGCCGTGATTGCATCTACTGTGACATAAAACTACAGTCTTCTATGCCGTGATTGCATCTACTGTACCATAAAACTCTACAGACTTCTTCTATGCCGTGATTGCATCTACTGTGGCATAAAACTCTACAGACTTCTTCTATGCCGTGATTGCATCTACTGTGCCATTAAACTCTACAGACTTCTTCTATTACGTGATTGCATCTACTGTGCCATAAAACTCTACAGACTTATTCTATGCCATGATTGCATCTACTGTGACATAAAACCGTACAGACTTATTCTATGCCATGATTGCATCTACTGTGCCATAAAACTGTACATACGTCTTCTATGCCATGATTGCATCTACTGTGCCATAACACTCTACAGACTTATTATATGCCATGATCGCATCTACTGTACCATAAACTCTACAGACTTCTATACCATGTTTGCATCTACTGTGCCATAAAACTCTACAGACGTCTTCTATACCGTGATTGCATCCACTGTACCATAAAACTCTACAGACTTCTATACCATGTTTGCATCTACTGTGCCATAAACTCTACAGACTTCTTCTATGCTGTGATTGCATCTACTGTGGCATAAAACTCTACAGACTTCTTCTATGCCCTGATTGCATCTACTGTGCCATTAAACTCTACATACTTCTTCTATACCGTGATTGCATCTACAGTGCCATAAAACTCTACAGACTTTTTCTATGCCATGATTGCATCTACTGTACCATACAACTCTACAGACTTCTTCTATACCGTAATTGCCTCTACTGTGCCATAAAACTCTACAGACGTCTTCTATACCGTGATTGCATCTACTGTACCATACAGCTGTACAGACTTCTTCTATACCATAATTGCCTCTACTGTGCCATAAATCTCTACAAACGTCTTCTATGCCGTGTTTGCATCTACTGTGCCATAAAACTGTACATGCGTCTTCTATGCTGTGTTTGCTTCTACTGTGCTAGAAGACTCTACAGACTTCTGCTATACCGTGATTGCATCTACTGTGCCATAAAACTCTACAGACTTATTCTATGCCATGATTGCATCTACTGTGCCATAAAACTCTACAGACATCTTCTATACCGCGATTGCATCTACTGTACCATAAAACTCTACAGACTTCTATACCGTGATTGCATCTACTGTGCCATAAAACTCTACAGACTTCGTCTATGCCGTGATTGCATCTACTGTGCCATAAAACTACAGACTTATTCTATGCCGTGTTTGCATCTACTGTGCCATAAAACTCTAAAGACTTATTCTATGCCATGATTGCATCTACTGTGACATAACACTCTACAGACTTCTTCTATACCGTGATTGCATCTATTGTGCCATAAAACTCGACATACGTCTTCTATGCCGTGTTTCCATCTACTGTGCCATAAAACTATACAGACTTATTCTATGCCATGATTGCATCTACTGTGCCATAAAACTCTACATACGTCTTCTATGCCGTGATTGCGTCTACTGTGCCATAAAACTCTACATGCCTCTTCTATGCTGTGTTTGCATCTACTGTGCCATAAAACTCTAAAGACTTATTCAATGCCATGATTGCATCTACTCTGACATAACACTCTACGGACTTATTCTATACCGTGATTGCATCTACTGTGCCATAAAACTACAGTCTTCTATGCCGTGATTGCATCTACTGTGCCATAAAACTCTACAGACGTCTTCTATACCGTGATTGCATGTACTGTACCATAAAACTCGACAGACTTCTATACGATGTTTGCATCCACTGTGCCATAAATCTCTACAGACTTCTTGTATCCCGTGATTGCATCTACTGTGGCATAAAACTCTACAGACTTCTTCTATGCCGTGATTGCATCTACTGTGCCATAAAACTCTACAGACTTCTTCTATACCGTGATTGCATCTACTGTGCCATAAAACTATACAGACTTATTCTATGCCATGATTACATCTACTGTGCCAAAAAACTGTACATACGTCTTGTATGCCATGATTGCATCTACTGTGCCATAAAACTCTAAAGACATATTCTATGTCGTGATTGCATCTACTGTGACATTAAACTACAGTCTTCTATGCCGTGATTGCATCTACTGTACCATAAAACTCTACAGACTTCTTCTATGCCGTGATTGCATCTACTGTGGCATAAAACTCTACAGACTTCTTCTATGCCGTGATTGCATCTACTGTGCCATTAAACTCTACAGACTTCTTCTATACCGTGATTGCATCTACTGTGCCATAAAACTCTACAGACTTATTCTATGCCATGATTGCATCTACTGTACCATACAACTCTACAGACTTCTTCTATACCGTAATTGCCTCTACTGTGCCATAAAACTCTACAGACGTCTTCTATACCGTGATTGCATCTACTGTACCATACAGCTGTACAGACTTCTTCTATACCATAATTGCCTCTACTGTGCCATAAATCTCTACAAACGTCTTCTATGCCGTGTTTGCATCTACTGTGCCATAAAACTCTACATGCGTCTTCTATGCTGTGTTTGCTTCTACTGTGCTAGAAGACTCTACAGACTTCTGCTATACCGTGATTGCATCTACTGTGCCATAAAACTCTAAAGACTTATTCAATGCCATGATTGCATCTACTCTGACATAACACTCTACGGACTTATTCTATACCGTGATTGCATCTACTGTGCCATAAAACTACAGTCTTCTATGCCGTGTTTCCATCTACTGTGCCATAAAACTCTACAGACTTATTCTATGCCATGATTGCATCTACTGTGCCATAAAACTCTACATACGTCTTCTATGCCGTGATTGCGTCTACTGTGCCATAAAACTCTACATGCCTCTTCTATGCTGTGTTTGCATCTACTGTGCCATAAAACTCTAAAGACTTATTCAATGCCATGATTGCATCTACTCTGACATAACACTCTACGGACTTATTCTATACCGTGATTGCATCTACTGTGCCATAAAACTCTACAGTCTTCTATGCCGTGATTGCATCTACTGTGCCATAAAACTCTACAGACGTCTTCTATACCGTGATTGCATGTACTGTACCATAAAACTCGACAGACTTCTATACGATGTTTGCATCCACTGTGCCATAAAACTCTACAGACTTCTTGTATCCCGTGATTGCATCTACTGTGGCATAAAACTCTACAGACTTCTTCTATGCCGTGATTGCATCTACTGTGCCATAAAACTCTACAGACTTCTTCTATACCGTGATTGCATCTACTGTGCCATAAAACTATACAGACTTATTCTATGGCATGATTACATCTACTGTGCCATAAAACTGTACATACGTCTTGTATGCCATGATTGCATCTACTGTGCCATAAAACTCTAAAGACATATTCCATGCCGTGATTGCATCTACTGTGACATTAAACTACAGTCTTCTATGCCGTGATTGCATCTACTGTACCATAAAACTCTACAGACTTCTTCTATGCCGTGATTGCATCTACTGTGGCATAAAACTCTACAGACTTCTTCTATGCCGTGATTGCATCTACTGTGCCATTAAACTCTACAGACTTCTTCTATACCGTGATTGCATCTACTGTGCCATAAAACTCTACAGACTTATTCTATGCTATGATTGCATCTACTGTGACATAAAACCGTACAGACTTATTCTATGCCATGATTGCATCTACTGTGCCATAAAACTGTACATACGTCTTCTATGGCATGATTGCATCTACTGTGCCATAACACTCTACAGACTTATTATATGCCATGATCGCATCTACTGTACCATAAACTCTACAGACTTCTATACCATGTTTGCATCTACTGTGCCATAAAACTCTACAGACGTCTTCTATACCGTGATTGCATCCACTGTACCATAAAACTCTACAGACTTCTATACCATGTTTGCATCTACTGTGCCATAAACTCTACAGACTTCTTCTATGCTGTGATTGCATCTACTGTGGCATAAAACTCTACAGACTTCTTCTATGCCCTGATTGCATCTACTGTGCCATTAAACTCTACATACTTCTTCTATACCGTGATTGCATCTACAGTGCCATAAAACTCTACAGACTTTTTCTATGCCATGATTGCATCTACTGTACCATACAACTCTACAGACTTCTTCTATACCGTAATTGCCTCTACTGTGCCATAAAACTCTACAGACGTCTTCTATACCGTGATTGCATCTACTGTACCATACAGCTGTACAGACTTCTTCTATACCATAATTGCCTCTACTGTGCCATAAATCTCTACAAACGTCTTCTATGCCGTGTTTGCATCTACTGTGCCATAAAACTGTACATGCGTCTTCTATGCTGTGTTTGCTTCTACTGTGCTAGAAGACTCTACAGACTTCTGCTATACCGTGATTGCATCTACTGTGCCATAAAACTATACAGACTTATTCTATGCCATGATTGCATCTACTGTGCCATACAACTGTACAGACGTCTTCTATACCGCGATTGCATCTACTGTACCATAAAACTCTACAGACTTCTATACCGTGATTGCATCTACTGTGCCATAAAACTCTACAGACTTCGTCTATGCCGTGATTGCATCTACTGTGCCATAAAACTACAGACTTATTCTATGCCGTGTTTACATCTACTGTGCCATAAAACTCTAAAGACTTATTCTATGCCATGATTGCATTTACTGTGACATAACACTCTACAGACTTCTTCTATACCGTGATTGCATTTACTGTGCCATAAAACTCGACATACGTCTTCTATGCCGTGTTTGCATCTACTGTGCCATAAAACTCTACAGACTTATTCTATGCCATGATTGCATCTACTGTGCCATAAAACTCTACATACGTCTTCTATGCCGTGATTGCGTCTACTGTGCCATAAAACTCTACATGCCTCTTCTATGCTGTGTTTGCATCTACTGTGCCATAAAACTCTAAAGACTTATTCAATGCCATGATTGCATCTACTCTGACATAACACTCTACGGACTTATTCTATACCGTGATTGCATCTACTGTGCCATAAAACTACAGTCTTCTATGCCGTGATTGCATCTACTGTGCCATAAAACTCTACAGACGTCTTCTATACCGTGATTGCATCTACTGTACCATAAAACTCGACAGACTTCTATACGATGTTTGCATCCACTGTGCCATAAATCTCTACAGACTTCTTGTATCCCGTGATTGCATCTACTGTGGCATAAAACTCTACAGACTTCTTCTATGCCGTGATTGCATCTACTGTGCCATAAAACTCTACAGACTTCTTCTATACCGTGATTGCATCTACTGTGCCATAAAACTATACAGACTTATTCTATGCCATGATTACATCTACTGTGCCATAAAACTGTACATACGTCTTGTATGCCATGATTGCATCTACTGTGCCATAAAACTCTAAAGACATATTCTATGCCGTGATTGCATCTACTGTGACATTAAACTACAGTCTTCTATGCCGTGATTGCATCTACTGTACCATAAAACTCTACAGACTTCTTCTATGCCGTGATTGCATCTACTGTGGCATAAAACTCTACAGACTTCTTCTATGCCGTGATTGCATCTACTGTGCCATTAAACTCTACAGACTTCTTCTATTACGTGATTGCATCTACTGTGCCATAAAACTCTACAGACTTATTCTATGCCATGATTGCATCTACTGTGCCATAAATCTCTATAAACGTCTTCTATGCCATGTTTGCATCTACTGTGCCATAAAACTCTAAAGACTTATTCTATGCCGTGATTGCATCTACTGTGACATAACAATCTACAGACTTATTCTATACCGTGATTGCATCTACTCTGACATAACACTCTACGGACTTATTCTATACCGTGATTGCATCTACTGTGCCATAAAACTACAGTCTTCTATGCCGTGATTGCATCTACTGTACCATACAACTCTACAGACTTCTTCTATACCGTAATTGCCTCTACTGTGCCATAAAACTCGACATACGTCTTCTATACAGTGATTGCATCTACTGTACCATAAATCTCTACAAACGTCTTCTATGCCGTGTTTGCATCTACTGTGCCATAAAATTCTACATGCGTCTTCTATGCTGTGTTTGCTTCTACTGTGCTAGAAGACTCTACAGACTTCTGCTATACCGTGATTGCATCTACTGTGCCATAAAACTATACAAACTTATTCTATGCCATGATTGCATCTACTGTGCCATACAACTCTACAGACGTCTTCTATACCGCGATTGCATCTACTGTACCATAAAACTCTACAGACTTCTATACCGTGATTGCATCTACTGTGCCATAAAACTCTACAGACTTCGTCTATGCCGTGATTGCATCTACTGTGCCATAAAACTACAGACTTATTCTATGCCGTGTTTACATCTACTGTGCCATAAAACTCTAAAGACTTATTCTATGCCATGATTGCATTTACTGTGACATAACACTCTACATACTTCTTCTATACCGTGATTGCATCTATTGTGCCATAAAACTCGACATACGTCTTCTATGCCGTGTTTGCATCTACTGTGCCATAAAACTCTACAGACTTATTCTATGCCATGATTGCATCTACTGTGCCATAAAACTCTACATACGTCTTCTATGCCGTGATTGCGTCTACTGTGCCATAAAACTCTACATGCCTCTTCTATGCTGTGTTTGCATCTACTGTGCCATAAAACTCTAAAGACTTATTCAATGCCATGATTGCATCTACTCTGACATAACACTCTACGGACTTATTCTATACCGTGATTGCATCTACTGTGCCATAAAACTACAGTCTTCTATGCCGTGATTGCATCTACTGTGCCATAAAACTCTACAGACGTCTTCTATACCGTGATTGCATCTACTGTACCATAAAACTCGACAGACTTCTATACGATGTTTGCATCCACTGTGCCATAAATCTCTACAGACTTCTTGTATCCCGTGATTGCATCTACTGTGGCATAAAACTCTACAGACTTCTTCTATGCCGTGATTGCATCTACTGTGCCATAAAACTCTACAGACTTCTTCTATACCGTGATTGCATCTACTGTGCCATAAAACTATACAGACTTATTCTATGCCATGATTACATCTACTGTGCCATAAAACTGTACATACGTCTTGTATGCCATGATTGCATCTACTGTGCCATAAAACTCTAAAGACATATTCTATGCCGTGATTGCATCTACTGTGACATTAAACTACAGTCTTCTATGCCGTGATTGCATCTACTGTACCATAAAACTCTACAGACTTCTTCTATGCCGTGATTGCATCTACTGTGGCATAAAACTCTACAGACTTCTTCTATGCCGTGATTGCATCTACTGTGCCATTAAACTCTACAGACTTCTTCTATTACGTGATTGCATCTACTGTGCCATAAAACTCTACAGACTTATTCTATGCCATGATTGCATCTACTGTGCCATACAACTCTACAGACATCTTCTATGCCATGATTGCAGCTACTGAGCCATAAAACACTACAGATTTATTCTATGCCATGATTGCATCTACTGTGCCATAAATCTCTATAAACGTCTTCTATGCCATGTTTGCATCTACTGTGCCATAAATCTCTAAAGACTTATTCTATGCCGTGATTGCATCTACTGTGACATAACAATCTACAGACTTATTCTATACCGTGATTGCATCTACTGTGACATAACACTCTACGGACTTATTCTATACCGTGATTGCATCTACTGTGCCATAAAACTACAGTCTTCTATGCCGTGATTGCATCTACTGTACCATACAACTCTACATACTTCTTCTATACCGTAATTGCCTCTACTGTGCCATAAAACTCGACATACGCTTCTATACAGTGATTGCATCTACTGTACCATAAAACTCTACATGCGTCTTCTATGCCATGATTGCATCTACTGTGCCATAAAACTCTACATACGTCTTCTATGCCGTGATTGCGTCTACTGTGCCATAAAACTCTACATGCCTCTTCTATGCTGTGTTTGCATCTACTGTGCCATAAAACTCTAAAGACTTATTCAATGCCATGATTGCATCTACTCTGACATAACACTCTACGGACTTATTCTATACCGTGATTGCATCTACTGTGCCATAAAACTACAGTCTTCTATGCCGTGATTGCATCTACTGTGCCATAAAACTCTACAGACGTCTTCTATACCGTGATTGCATCTACTGTACCATAAAACTCGACAGACTTCTATACGATGTTTGCATCCACTGTGCCATAAAACTCTACAGACTACTTCTATCCCGTGATTGCATCTACTGTGGCATAAAACTCTACAGACTTCTTCTATGCCGTGATTGCATCTACTGTGCCATAAAACTCTACAGACTTCTTCTATACCGTGATTGCATCTACTGTGCCATAAAACTATACAGACTTATTCTATGCCATGATTACATCTACTGTGCCATAAAACTGTACATACGTCTTGTATGCCATGATTGCATCTACTGTGCCATAAAACTCTAAAGACATATTCTATGCCGTGATTGCATCTACTGTGACATTAAACTACAGTCTTCTATGCCGTGATTGCATCTACTGTACCATAAAACTCTACAGACTTCTTCTATGCCGTGATTGCATCTACTGTGGCATAAAACTCTACAGACTTCTTCTATGCCGTGATTGCATCTACTGTGCCATTAAACTCTACAGACTTCTTCTATTACGTGATTGCATCTACTGTGCCATAAAACTCTACAGACTTATTCTATGCCATGATTGCATCTACTGTGCCATAAAACTGTACATACGTCTTCTATGCCATGATTGCAGCTACTGAGCCATAAAACACTACAGACTTATTCTATGCCATGATTGCATCTACTGTGCCATAAATCTCTACAAACGTCTTCTATGCCGTGTTTGCATCTACTGTGCCATAAAACTCTAAAGACTTATTCTATGCCGTGATTGCATCTACTGTGACATAACAATCTACAGACTTATTCTATACCGTAATTGCCTCTACTGTGCCATAAAACTCGACATACGTCTTCTATACAGTGATTGCATCTACTGTACCATAAATCTCTACAAACGTCTTCTATGCCGTGTTTGCATCTACTGTGCCATAAAACTCTACATGCGTCTTCTATGCTGTGTTTGCTTCTACTGTGCTAGAAGACTCTACAGACTTCTGCTATACCGTGATTGCATCTACTGTGCCATAAAACTATACAGACTTATTCTATGCCATGATTGCATCTACTGTGCCATAAAACTCTACATACGTCTTCTATACCGCGATTGCATCTACTGTGCCATAAATCTCTATAAACGTCTTCTATGCCATGTTTGCATCTACTGTGCCATAAATCTCTAAAGACTTATTCTATGCCGTGATTGCATCTACTGTGACATAACAATCTACAGACTTATTCTATACCGTGATTGCATCTACTCTGACATAACACTCTACGGACTTATTCTATACCGTGATTGCATCTACTGTGCCATAAAACTACAGTCTTCTATGCCGTGATTGCATCTACTGTACCATACAACTCTACATACTTCTTCTATACCGTAATTGCCTCTACTGTGCCATAAAACTCGACATACGCTTCTATACAGTGATTGCATCTACTGTACCATAAAACTCTACATGCGTCTTCTATGCCGTGTTTGCATCTACTGTGCCATAAAACTCTACAGACTTATTCTATGCCATGATTGCATCTACTGTGCCATAAAACTCTACAAACGTCTTCTATGCCGTGTTTGCATCTACTGTGCCATAAAACTCTAAAGACTTATTCTATGCCGTGATTGCATGTACAGTGACATAACACTCTACAGACTTATTCTATACCGTGATTGCATCTACTGTGCCATAAAACTACAGTCTTCTATGCCGTGATTGCATCTACTGTTCCATACAACTCTACAGAATTCTTCTATACCGTAATTGCCTCTACTGTGCCATAAACCTCTACAGACGTCTTCTATACAGTGATTGCATCTACTGTACCATAAAACTCTACAGACTTCTATACCATGTTTGCATCTACTGTGCCATAAAACTCTACAGACTTATTCTATGCCATGATTGCATCTACTGTGCCATAAAACTGTACATACGTCTTCTATGCCATGATTGCATCTACTGCGCCATATAACTCTACAGACGTCTTCTATACCGTGATCGCATCTACTGTACCAGGAACTCTACAGACTTCTATACCATGTTTGCATCTACTGTGCCATAAAACTCTACAGACGTCATCTATACCGTGATTGCATCTACTGTACCATAAAACTCTACAGACTTCTATACCATGTTTGCATCTACTGTGCCATAAACTCTACAGACTTCTTCTATGCTGTGATTCCATCTACTGTGGCCAAAAACTCTACAGACTTCTTCTATGCCGTGATTGCATCTACTGTGCCATTAAACTCAACAGACGTCTTCTATACCGTGATTGCATCTACTGTACCATAAACTCCACAGACTTCTTCTATGCCGTGATTGCATCTACTGTGGCATAAAACTCTACAGACTTCTTCCATGCCGTGATTGCATCTACTGTGCCATAAAACTCTACAGACTTCTTCTATACCGTGATTGCATCTACTGTGCCATAAAACTCTACAGACTTATTCTATGCTATGATTGCATCTACTGTGACATAAAACCGTACATACTTATTCTATGCCATGATTGCATCTACTGTGCCATAAAACTGTACATACGTCTTCTATGGCATGATTGCATCTACTGTGCCATAACACTCTACAGACTTATTATATGCCATGATCGCATCTACTGTACCATAAACTCTACAGACTTCTATACCATGTTTGCATCTACTGTGCCATAAAACTCTACAGACGTCTTCTATACCGTGATTGCATCCACTGTACCATAAAACTCTACAGACTTCTATACCATGTTTGCATCTACTGTGCCATAAACTCTACAGACTTCTTCTATGCTGTGATTGCATCTACTGTGGCATAAAACTCTACAGACTTCTTCTATGCCGTGATTGCATCTACTGTGCCATTAAACTCTACATACTTCTTCTATACCGTGATTGCATCTACAGTGCCATAAAACTCTACAGACTTTTTCTATGCCATGATTGCATCTACTGTACCATACAACTCTACAGACTTCTTCTATACCGTAATTGCCACTACTGTGCCATAAAACTCTACAGACGTCTTCTATACCGTGATTGCATCTACTGTACCATACAGCTGTACAGACTTCTTCTATACCATAATTGCCTCTACTGTGCCATAAATCTCTACAAACGTCTTCTATGCCGTGTTTGCATCTACTGTGCCATAAAACTCTACATGCGTCTTCTATGCTGTGTTTGCTTCTACTGTGCTAGAAGACTCTACAGACTTCTGCTATACCGTGATTGCATCTACTGTGCCATAAAACTATACAGACTTATTCTATGCCAGATTGCATCTACTGTGCCATACAACTCTACAGACGTCTTCTATACCGCGATTGCATCTACTGTACCATAAAACTCTACAGACTTCTATACCGTGATTGCATCTACTGTGCCATAAAACTCTACAGACTTCGTCTATGCCGTGATTGCATCTACTGTGCCATAAAACTACAGACTTATTCTATGCCGTGTTTGCATCTACTGTGCCATAAAACTCTAAAGACTTATTCTATGCCATGATTGCATCTACTGTGACATAACACTCTACATACTTCTTCTATACCGTGATTGCATCTATTGTGCCATAAAACTCGACATACGTCTTCTATGCCGTGTTTCCATCTACTGTGCCATAAAACTCTACAGACTTATTCTATGCCATGATTGCATCTACTGTGCCATAAAACTCTACATACGTCTTCTATGCCGTGATTGCGTCTACTGTGCCATAAAACTCTACATGCCTCTTCTATGCTGTGTTTGCATCTACTGTGCCATAAAACTCTAAAGACTTATTCAATGCCATGATTGCATCTACTCTGACATAACACTCTACGGACTTATTCTATACCGTGATTGCATCTACTGTGCCATAAAACTACAGTCTTCTATGCCGTGATTGCATCTACTGTGCCATAAAACTCTACAGACGTCATCTATACCGTGATTGCATCTACTGTACCATAAAACTCTACAGACTTCTATACCATGTTTGCATCTACTGTGCCATAAACTCTACAGACTTCTTCTATGCTGTGATTCCATCTACTGTGGCCAAAAACTCTACAGACTTCTTCTATGCCGTGATTGCATCTACTGTGCCATTAAACTCAACAGACGTCTTCTATACCGTGATTGCATCTACTGTACCATAAACTCCACAGACTTCTTCTATGCCGTGATTGCATCTACTGTGGCATAAAACTCTACAGACTTCTTCTATGCCGTGATTGCATCTACTGTGCCATTAAACTCTACAGACTTCTTCTATACCGTGATTGCATCTACTGTGCCATAAAACTCTACAGACTTATTCTATGCTATGATTGCATCTACTGTGACATAAAACCGTACATACTTATTCTATGCCATGATTGCATCTACTGTGCCATAAAACTGTACATACGTCTTCTATGGCATGATTGCATCTACTGTGCCATAACACTCTACAGACTTATTATATGCCATGATCGCATCTACTGTACCATAAACTCTACAGACTTCTATACCATGTTTGCATCTACTGTGCCATAAAACTCTACAGACGTCTTCTATACCGTGATTGCATCCACTGTACCATAAAACTCTACAGACTTCTATACCATGTTTGCATCTACTGTGCCATAAACTCTACAGACTTCTTCTATGCTGTGATTGCATCTACTGTGGCATAAAACTCTACAGACTTCTTCTATGCCGTGATTGCATCTACTGTGCCATTAAACTCTACATACTTCTTCTATACCGTGATTGCATCTACAGTGCCATAAAACTCTACAGACTTTTTCTATGCCATGATTGCATCTACTGTACCATACAACTCTACAGACTTCTTCTATACCGTAATTGCCACTACTGTGCCATAAAACTCTACAGACGTCTTCTATACCGTGATTGCATCTACTGTACCATACAGCTGTACAGACTTCTTCTATACCATAATTGCCTCTACTGTGCCATAAATCTCTACAAACGTCTTCTATGCCGTGTTTGCATCTACTGTGCCATAAAACTCTACATGCGTCTTCTATGCTGTGTTTGCTTCTACTGTGCTAGAAGACTCTACAGACTTCTGCTATACCGTGATTGCATCTACTGTGCCATAAAACTCTACAGACTTATTCTATGCCATGATTGCATCTACTGTGCCATACAACTCTACAGACGTCTTCTATACCGCGATTGCATCTACTGTACCATAAAACTCTACAGACTTCTATACCGTGATTGCATCTACTGTGCCATAAAACTCTACAGACTTCGTCTATGCCGTGATTGCATCTACTGTGCCATAAAACTACAGACTTATTCTATGCCGTGTTTGCATCTACTGTGCCATAAAACTCTAAAGACTTATTCTATGCCATGATTGCATTTACTGTGACATAACACTCTACAGACTTCTTCTATACCGTGATTGCATCTATTGTGCCATAAAACTCGACATACGTCTTCTATGCCGTGTTTGCATCTACTGTGCCATAAAACTCTACAGACTTATTCTATGCCATGATTGCATCTACTGTGCCATAAAACTCTACATACGTCTTCTATGCCGTGATTGCGTCTACTGTGCCATAAAACTCTACATGCCTCTTCTATGCTGTGTTTGCATCTACTGTGCCATAAAACTCTAAAGACTTATTCAATGCCATGATTGCATCTACTCTGACATAACACTCTACGGACTTATTCTATACCGTGATTGCATCTACTGTGCCATAAAACTACAGTCTTCTATGCCGTGATTGCATCTAATGTACCATACAACTCTACATACTTCTTCTATACCGTAATTGCCTCTACTGTGCCATAAAACTCTACAGACGTCTTCTATACCGTGATTGCATCTACTGTACCATAAAACTCGACAGACTTCTTTACGATGTTTGCATCCACTGTGCCATTAAACTCTACAGACTTCTTCTATCCCGTGATTGCATCTACTGTGCCATAAAACTACAGTCTTCTATGCCGTGATTGCATCTACTGTACCATACAACTCTACAGACTTCTTCTATACCGTAATTGCATCTACTGTGCCATAAAACTCTACAGACGTCTTCTATACCGTGATTGCATCTACTGTACCATAAAACTCGACAGACTTCTATACGATGCTTGCATCCACTGTGCCATAAAACTCTACAGACTACTTCTATCCCGTGATTGCATCTACTGTGGCATAAAACTCTACAGACTTCTTCTATGCCGTGATTGCATCTACTGTGCCATAAAACTCTACAGACTTCTTCTATACCGTGATTGCATCTACTGTGCCATAAAACTATACAGACTTATTCTATGCCATGATCCCATCTCCTGTGCCATAAAACTGTACATACGTCTTGTATGCCATGATTGCATCTACTGTGCCATAAAACTCTAAAGACATATTCTATGCCGTGATTGCATCTACTGTGACATAAAACTACAGTCTTCTATGCCGTGATTGCATCTACTGTACCATAAAACTCTACAGACTTCTTCTATGCCGTGATTGCATCTACTGTGGCATAAAACTCTACAGACTTCTTCTATGCCGTGATTGCATCTACTGTGCCATTAAACTCTACAGACTTCTTCTATTACGTGATTGCATCTACTGTGCCATAAAACTCTACAGACTTATTCTATGCCATGATTGCATCTACTGTGCCATAAAACTGTACATACGTCTTCTATGCCATGATTGCAGCTACTGAGCCATAAAACACTACAGACTTATTCTATGCCATGATTGCATCTACTGTGCCATAAATCTCTATAAACGTCTTCTATGCCGTGTTTGCATCTACTGTGCCATAAAACTCTAAAGACTTATTCTATGCCGTGATTGCATCTACTGTGACATAACAATCTACAGACTTATTCTATACCGTGATTGCATCTACTGTGCCATAAAACTACAGTCTTCTATGCCGTGATTGCATCTACCGTACCATACAACTCTACAGACGTCTTCTATACCGTGATTGCATCTACTGTACCATAAAACTCTACAGACTTCTATACCATGTTTGCATCTACTGTGCCATAAATCTCTACAGACTTCTTCTATGCCATGATTGCATCTACTGTGCCATAAGTCTCTACAGACTTATTCTATGCCATGATTGCATCTACTGTGCCATAAAACTCTACATACGTCTTCTATGCCGTGATTGCATCTACTGTGCCATAAAACTCTACATGCATCTTCTTTGCTGTGTTTGCATCTACTGTGCCATAAAACTCTAAAGACTTATTCTATGCCATGATTGCATCTACTCTGACATAACACTCTACAGACTTCTTCTATACCGTGATTGCATCTACTGTGCCATAAAACTATACAGACTTATTCTATACCGTGATTGCATCTACTGTGCCATAAAACTACAGTCTTCTATGCCGTGATTGCATCTACTGTACCATACAACTCTACAGAATTCTTCTATACCGTAATTGCCTCTAATGTGCCATAAACCTCTACAGACGTCTTCTATACAGTGATTGCATCTACTGTACCATAAACTCTACAGACATCTTCTATGCCATGATTGCATCTACTGCGCCATATAACTCTACAGACGTCTTCTATACCGTGATCGCATCTACTGTACCAGGAACTCTACAGAATTCTATACCATGTTTGCATCTACTGTGCCATAAAACTCTACAGACGTCATCTATACCGTGATTGCATCTACTGTACCATAAAACTCTACAGACTTCTATACCATGTTTGCATCTACTGTGCCATAAACTCTACAGACATTTTCTATGCTGTGATTGCATCTACTGTGGCCAAAAACTCTACAGACTTCTTCTATGCCGTGATTGCATCTACTGTGCCATTAAACTCAACAGACGTCTTCTATACCGTGATTGCATCTACAGTACCATAAACTCCACAGACTTCTTCTATGCCGTGATTGCATCTACTGTGGCATAAAACTCTACAGACGTCTTCTATACCGTGATTGCATCTACTGTACCAGGAACTCTACAGAATTATATACCATGTTTGCATCTACTGTGCCATAAAACTCTACAGACGTCATCTATACCGTGATTGCATCTACTGTACCATAAAACTCTACAGACTTCTATACCATGTTTGCATCTACTGTGCCATAAACTCTACAGACATCTTCTATGCTGTGATTGCATCTACTGTGGCCAAAAACTCTACAGACTTCTTCTATGCCGTGATTGCATCTACTGTGTCATTAAACTCAACAGACGTCTTCTATACCGTGATTGCATCTACTGTACCATAAACTCCACATACTTCTTCTATGCCGTGATTGCATCTACTGTGCCATAAAACTCTACAGACTTCTTCCATGCCGTGATTGTATCTACTGTGCCATTAAACTCTACAGACTTCTTTTATACCGTGATTGCATCTACTGTGCCATAAAACTCTACAGACTTATTCTACGCTATGATTGCATCTACTGTGACATAAAACCGTACAGACTTATTCTATGCCATGATTGCATCTACTGTGCCATAAAACTGTACATACGTCTTCTATGCCATGATTGTATCTACTGTGCCATAACACTCTACAGACTTATTATATGCCATGATCGCATCTACTGTACCATAAACGCTACAGACTTCTATACCATGTTTGCATCTACTGTGCCATAAAACTCTACAGACGTCTTCTATACCGTGATTGCATCCACTGTACCATAAAACTCTACAGACTTCTATACCATGTTTGCATCTACTGTGCCATAAACTCTACAGACTTCTTCTATGCTGAGATTGCATCTACTGTGGCATAAAACTCTACAGACTTCTTCTATGCCGTGATTGCATCTACTGTGCCATTAAACTCTACAGACTTCTTCTATGCCGTGATTGCATCTACTGTGCCATAAAACTCTACAGACTTCTTCTATACCGTGATTGCATCTACTGTGCCATAAAACTATACAGACTTATTCTATGCCATGATCCCATCTACTGTGCCATAAAACTGTACATACGTCTTGTATGCCATGATTGCATCTACTGTGCCATAAAACTCTAAAGAGATATTCTATGCCGTGATTGCATCTACTGTGACATAAAACTACAGTCTTCTATGCCGTGATTGCATCTACTGTACCATAAAACTCTACAGACTGCTTCTATGCCGTGATTGCATCTACTGTGGCATAAAACTCTACAGACTTCTTCTATGCCGTGATTGCATCTACTGTGCCATTAAACTCTACAGACTTCTTCTATTACGTGATTGCATCTACTGTGCCATAAAACTCTACAGACTTATTCTATGCCATGATTGCATCTACTGTGCCATAAATCTGTACATACGTCTTCTATGCCATGATTGCAGCTACTGAGCCATAAAACACTACAGACTTATTCTATGCCATGATTGCATCTACTGTGCCATAAATCTCTATAAACGTCTTCTATGCCATGTTTGCATCTACTGTGCCATAAAACTCTAAAGACTTATTCTATGCCGTGATTGCATCTACTGTGACATAACAATCTACAGACTTATTCTATACCGTGATTGCATCTACTGTGCCATAAAACTACAGTCTTCTATGCCGTGATTGCATCTACCGTACCATACAACTCTACAGACGTCTTCTATACCGTGATTGCATCTACTGTACCATAAAACTCTACATACTTCTATACCATGTTTGCATCTACTGTGCCATAAATCTCTACAGACTTCTTCTATGCCATGATTGCATCTACTGTGCCATAAGTCTCTACAGACTTATTCTATGCCATGATTGCATCTACTGTGCCATAAAACTCTACATACGTCTGCTATGCCATGATTGCATCTACTGTGCCATAAAACTGTACATGCATCTTCTTTGCTGTGTTTGCATCTACTGTGCCATAAAACTCTAAAGACTTATTCTATGCCATGATTGCATCTACTCTGACATAACACTCTACAGACTTATTCTATGCCGTGATTGCATCTACTGTACCATACAACTCTACAGACTTCTTCTATACCGTAATTACCTCTATTGTGCCATAAAACTCGACATACGTCTTCCATACAGTGATTGCATCTACTGTACAATAAAACTCTACATGCGTCTTCTATGCCGTGTTTGCATCTACTGTGCCATAAAACTCTACAGACTTATTCTATGCCATGATTGCATCTACTGTGCCATAAAACTCAACAAACGTCTTCTATGCCGTGTTGCATCTACTGTGCCATAAAACTCTAAAGACTTATTCTATGCCGTGATTGCATGTACAGTGACATAACACTCTACAGACTTATTCTATACCGTGATTGCATCTACTGTGCCATAAAACTACAGTCTTCTATGCCGTGATTGCATCTACTGTACCATACAACTCTACAGAATTCTTCTATACCGTAATTGCCTTTAATGTGCCATAAACCTCTACATACGTCTTCTATACAGTGATTGCATCTACTGTACCATAAACTCTACAGACATCTTCTATGCCATGATTGCATCTACTGCGCCATATAACTCTACAGACGTCTTCTATACCGTGATCGCATCTACTGTACCAGGAACTCTACAGAATTCTATACCATGTTTGCATCTACTGTGCCATAAAACTCTACAGACGTCATCTATACCGTGATTGCATCTACTGTACCATAAAACTCTACAGACTTCTATACCATGTTTGCATCTACTGTGCCATAAACTCTACAGACATCTTCTATGCTGTGATTGCATCTACTGTGGCCAAAAACTCTACAGACTTCTTCTATGCCGTGATTGCATCTACTGTGCCATTAAACTCAACAGACGTCTTCTATACCGTGATTGCATCTACTGTACCATAAACTCCACAGACTTCTTCTATGCCGTGATTGCATCTACTGTGGCATAAAACTCTACAGACTTCTTCCATGCCGTGATTGTATCTACTGTGCCATTAAACTCTACAGACTTCTTCTATACCGTGATTGCATCTACTGTGCCATAAAACTCTACAGACTTATTCTACGCTATGATTGCATCTACTGTGACATAAAACCGTACAGACTTATTCTATGCCATGATTGCATCTACTGTGCCATAAAACTGTACATACGTCTTCTATGCCATGATTGTATCTACTGTGCCATAACACTCTACAGACTTATTATATGCCATGATCGCATCTACTGTACCATAAATGCTACAGACTTCTATACCATGTTTGCATCTACTGTGCCATAAAACTCTACAGACGTCTTCTATACCGTGATTGCATCCACTGTACCATAAAACTCTACAGACTTCTATACCATGTTTGCATCTACTGTGCCTTAAACTCTACAGACTTCTTCTATGCTGAGATTGCATCTACTGTGGCATAAAACTCTACAGACTTCTTCTATGCCGTGATTGCATCTACTGTGCCATTAAACTCTACAGACTTCTTCTTTACCGTATTTTGCCTCTTCTGTGCCATACAATTCTACAGACGTCTTCTATACCGTCATTGCATCTACTGTACCATAAAACTCTACGGACTTCTATATCATGTTTGCATCTACTGTGCCATAAAACTCTACAGATTCCTTCTATGCTGTGATTGCATCTACTGTGCCATAAAACTCTACATGCGTCTTCTATGCCATGATTGCATCTACTGCGCCATAAAACTCTACAGACTTCTTCTATGCCATGATTGCATCTACCCCGCCATAAAACTCTACAGACGTCTTCTATACCGTGATCGCATCTACTGTACCATAAACTCTACAGACTTCTATACCATGTTTGCATCTACTGTGCCATAAAACTCTACAAACGTCTTCTATGCCGTGTTTGCATCTACCGTGCTATAAAACTCTAAAGACTTATTCTATGCCGTGATTGCATCTCTGTGACATAACACTCTACAGATTTATTCTATACCGTGATTGCATCTACTGTACCATACAACTCTACAGACTTCTTCTATACCGTAATTGCCTCTTCTGTGCCATAAAATTCTACAGACGTCTTCTAGACCGTGATTGCATCTACTGTACCATATAACTCTACAGACTTCTTCTATACCGTAATTGCCTCTTCTGTGCCATAAAATTCTACAGACGTCTTCTAGACCGTGATTGCATCTACTGTGCCATAAAACTCTACAGACTTATTCTATGCCATGATTGCATCTACTGTGCCATAAAACTCTACATACGTCTTCTATGCCGTGATTGCATCTATTGTGCCATAAAACTCTACAGACTTATTCTATGCCATGATTGCATCTACTGCACCATAAAACTCTACAGACTTATTCTATGCCATGATTGCATCTACTGTGCCATAAAACTCTACATACGTCCTCTATGCCGTGATTGCATCTATTGTGCCATAAAACTCTACATGCGTCTTCTATGCCATGATTGCATCTACTGCGCCATAAAACTCTACAGACTTATTCTATGCCATGATTGCATCTACTGTGCCATAAATCTCTACAAACGTCTTCTATGCCGTGTTTGCATCTACCGTGCCATAAAACTCTACTGACTTACTCTATGCCATGATTGCATCTACTGTGCCATAAAATTCTACAAACGTCTTCTATGCCGTGTTTGCATCTACTGTGCCATAAAACTCTAAAGACTTATTCTATGCCGTGATTGCATCTACTGTGACATAACCCTCTACAGACTTATTCTATACCGTGATTGCATCTACTGTGCCATAAAACTACAGTCTTCTATGCCGTGATTGCATCTACTGTACCATACAACTCTACAGAATTCTTCTCTACCGTAATTACCTCTACTGTGCCATAAAACTCTACAGACGTCTTCTATACAATGATTGCATCTACTGTACCATAAAACTCTAGAGACTTCTATACCATGTTTGCATCTACTGTGCCATACACTCTACAGACTTTTTCTATGCCGTGATTGCATCTACTGTGGCATAAACCTCTACAGACTTCTTCTATGCCGTGATTGCATCTACTGTGCCATTAAACTCTACAGACTTCTTCTATACCGTGATTGCATCTACTGTGCCATAAGACTCTACAGACTTATTCTATGCCATGATTGCATCTACTGTGCCATAAAACTGTACATACGTCTTCTATGCCATGATTGCATCTACTGTGCCATAAAACACTAGAGCCTTATTATATGCCAGGATTGCATCTACTGTGCCATAAAACTCGACATACGTCTTCTATGCCTTGTTTGCATCTACTGTGCCATAAAACTCTACAGACATATTCTATGCCATTATTGCATCTACTTTACCATACAACTCTACATACGTCTTCTATGCCGTGATTGCATCTACTGTGCCATAAAACTCTACATGCGTCTTCTATGCCATGATTGCATCTACTGCGCCATATAACTCTACAGACGTCTTCTATACCGTGATCGCATCTACTGTACCATAAACTCTACAGACTTCTATACCATGTTTGCATCTACTGTGCCATAAAACTCTCCAGACGTCTTCTATACCGTGATTGCATCTACTGTACCATAAACTCTACAGACATCTTCTATGCCATGATTGCATCCACTGCGCCATATAACTCTACAGACGTCTTCTATACCGTGATCGCATCTACTGTACCATAAACTCTACAGACTTCTATACCATGTTTGCATCTACTGTGCCATAAAACTCTACAGACGTCATCTATACCGTGATTGCATCTACTGTACCATAAAACTCTACAGACTTCTATACCATGTTTGCATCTACTGTGCCATAAACTCTACAGACTTATTCTATGCTGTGATTGCATCTACTGTGGCCAAAAACTCTACAGACGTCTTCTATGCCGTGATTGCATCTACTGTGCTATTAAACTCAACAGACTTCTTCTATACCGTGATTGCATCTACTGTGCCATAAAACTCTACAGACTTATTCTATGCCATGATTGCATCAAATGTGCCATAAAACTGTACATACGTCTTCTATGCCATGATTGCATCTACTGTGCCATAAAACTCTACAGACTTATTATATGCCATGATTGCATCTACTGTGCCATAAAACTCGACATACGTCTTCTATGCCATGATTGCATCTACTGTACCATACAACTCAACAGACTTCTTCTATACCGTAATTGCCTCTACTGTGCCATAAAACTCTACAGACGTCTTCTATACCGTGATTGCATGTACTGTACCATACAGCTGTACAGACTTCTTCTATACCATAATTGCCTCTACTGTGCCATAAAACTCTACAGACGTCTTCTGTACCGTGATTGCATCTACTGTACCATAAAACTCTACATATTTCTATACCATGTTTGCATCTGCTGTGCCATAACACTCTACAGACGTCTTCTATACCGTGATTGCATCTACTGTACCAAAAACTCTACAGACTTCTTCCATGCCGTGATTGCATCTACTGTGCCATTAAACTCTACAGACTTCTTCTATGCCGTGATTGCATCTACTGTGCCATAAAACTCTCCAGACGTCTTCTATACCGTGATTGCATCTACTGTGCCATACAACTCTACAGACTTATTCTATGCCACGATTGCATCTACTGTGCCATTAAACTCTACAGACTTCTTCTATACCGTGATTGCATCTACTGTGCCATAAAACTCTACAGACTTATTCTACGCTATGATTGCATCTACTGTGACATAAAACCGTACAGACTTATTCTATGCCGTGATTGCATCTACTGTGCCATAAAACTGTACATACGTCTTCCATGCCATGATTGTATCTACTGTGCCATAACACTCTACAGACTTATTATATGCCATGATCGCATCTACTGTACCATAAACGCTACAGACTTCTATACCATGTTTGCATCTACTGTGCCATAAAATTCTACAGACGTCTTCTATACCGTGATTGCATCCACTGTACCATAAAACTCTACAGACTTCTATACCATGTTTGCATCTACTGTGCCATAAACTCTACAGACTTCTTCTATGCTGAGATTGCATCTACTGTGGCATAAAACTCTACAGACTTCTTCTATGCCGTGATTGCATCTACTGTGCCATTAAACTCTACAGACTTCTTCTTTACCGTATTTTGCCTCTTCTGTGCCATAAAACTCTACAGACGTCTTCTATACCGTCATTGCATCTACTGTACCATAAAACTCTACGGACTTCTATATCATGTTTGCATCTACTGTGCCATAAAACTCTACAGATTCCTTCTATGCTGTGATTGCATCTACTGTGCCATAAAACTCTACATGCGTCTTCTATGCCATGATTGCATCTACTGCGCCATAAAACTCTACAGACTTCTTCTATGCCATGATTGCATCTACCCCGCCATATAACTCTACAGACGTCTTCTATACCGTGATCGCATCTACTGTACCATAAACTCTACAGACTTCTATACCATGTTTGCATCTACTGTGCGATAAAACTCTACAAACGTCTTCTATGCCGTGTTTGCATCTACCGTGCTATAAAACTCTAAAGACTTATTCTATGCCGTGATTGCATCTCTGTGACATAACACTCTACAGATTTATTCTATACCGTGATTGCATCTACTGTACCATACAACTCTACAGACTTCTTCTATACCGTAATTGCCTCTTCTGTGCCATAAAATTCTACAGACGTCTTCTAGACCGTGATTGCATCTACTGTACCATATAACTCTACAGACTTCTTCTATACCGTAATTGCCTCTTCTGTGCCATAAAATTCTACAGACGTCTTCTAGACCGTGATTGCATCTACTGTGCCATAAAACTCTACAGACTTATTCTATGCCATGATTGCATCTACTGTGCCATAAAACTCTACATACGTCTTCTATGCCGTGATTGCATCTATTGTGCCATAAAACTCTACAGACTTATTCTATGCCATGATTGCATCTACTGCACCATAAAACTCTACAGACTTATTCTATGCCATGATTGCATCTACTGTGCCATAAAACTCTACATACGTCCTCTATGCCGTGATTGCATCTATTGTGCCATAAAACTCTACATGCGTCTTCTATGCCATGATTGCATCTACTGCGCCATAAAACTCTACAGACTTATTCTATGCCATGATTGCATCTACTGTGCCATAAATCTCTACAAACGTCTTCTATGCCGTGTTTGCATCTACCGTGCCATAAAACTCTACTGACTTACTCTATGCCATGATTGCATCTACTGTGCCATAAAATTCTACAAACGTCTTCTATGCCGTGTTTGCATCTACTGTGCCATAAAACTCTAAAGACTTATTCTATGCCGTGATTGCATCTACTGTGACATAACCCTCTACAGACTTATTCTATACCGTGATTGCATCTACTGTGCCATAAAACTACAGTCTTCTATGCCGTGATTGCATCTACTGTACCATACAACTCTACAGAATTCTTCTCTACCGTAATTGCCTCTACTGTGCCATAAAACTCTACAGACGTCTTCTATACAATGATTGCATCTACTGTACCATAAAACTCTACAGACTTCTATACCATGTTTGCATCTACTGTGCCATACACTCTACAGACTTTTTCTATGCCGTGATTGCATCTACTGTGGCATAAACCTCTACAGACTTCTTCTATGCCGTGATTGCATCTACTGTGCCATTAAACTCTACAGACTTCTTCTATACCGTGATTGCATCTACTGTGCCATAAGACTCTACAGACTTATTCTATGCCATGATTGCATCTACTGTGCCATAAAACTGTACATACGTCTTCTATGCCATGATTGCATCTACTGTGCCATAAAACACTAGAGCCTTATTATATGCCAGGATTGCATCTACTGTGCCATAAAACTCGACATACGTCTTCTATGCCTTGTTTGCATCTACTCTGCCATAAAACTCTACAGACATATTCTATGCCATTATTGCATCTACTTTACCATACAACTCTACATACGTCTTCTATGCCGTGATTGCATCTACTGTGCCATAAACCTCTACATGCGTCTTCTATGCCATGATTGCATCTACTGCGCCATATAACTCTACAGACGTCTTCTATACCGTGATCGCATCTACTGTACCATAAACTCTACAGACTTCTATACCATGTTTGCATCTACTGTGCCATAAAACTCTCCAGACGTCTTCTATACCGTGATTGCATCTACTGTACAATAAACTCTACAGACATCTTCTATGCCATGATTGCATCCACTGCGCCATATAACTCTACAGACGTCTTCTATACCGTGATCGCATCTACTGTACCATAAACTCTACAGACTTCTATACCATGTTTGCATCTACTGTGCCATAAAACTCTACAGACGTCATCTATACCGTGATTGCATCTACTGTACCATAAAACTCTACAGACTTCTATACCATGTTTGCATCTACTGTGCCATAAACTCTACAGACTTATTCTATGCTGTGATTGCATCTACTGTGGCCAAAAACTCTACAGACGTCTTCTATGCCGTGATTGCATCTACTGTGCCATTAAACTCAACAGACTTCTTCTATACCGTGATTGCATCTACTGTGCCATAAAACTCTACAGACTTATTCTATGCCATGATTGCATCAAATGTGCCATAAAACTGTACATACGTCTTCTATGCCATGATTGCATCTACTGTGCCATAAAACTCTACAGACTTATTATATGCCATGATTGCATCTACTGTGCCATAAAACTCGACATACGTCTTCTATGCCATGATTGCATCTACTGTACCATACAACTCAACAGACTTCTTCTATACCGTAATTGCCTCTACTGTGCCATAAAACTCTACAGACGTCTTCTATACCGTGATTGCATGTACTGTACCATACAGCTGTACAGACTTCTTCTATACCATAATTGCCTCTACTGTGCCATAAAACTCTACAGACGTCTTCTGTACCGTGATTGCATCTACTGTACCATAAAACTCTACATATTTCTATACCATGTTTGCATCTACTGTGCCATTAAACTCTACAGACTTCTTCTATGCCGTGATTGCATCTACTGTGCCATAAAACTCTCCAGACGTCTTCTATACCGTGATTGCATCTACTGTGCCATACAACTCTACAGACTTATTCTATGCCATGATTGCATCTACTGTGCCATTAAACTCTACAGACTTCTTCTATACCGTGATTGCATCTACTGTGCCATAAAACTCTACAGATTTATTCTATGCTATGATTGCATCTACTGTGACATAAAACCGTACAGACTTATTCTATGCCATGATTGCATCTACTGTGCCATAAAACTGTACATACGTCTTCTATGCCATGATTGTATCTACTGTGCCATAACACTCTACAGACTTATTATATGCCATGATCGCATCTACTGTACCATAAACGCTACAGACTTCTATACCATGTTTGCATCTACTGTGCCATAAAACTCTACAGACGTCTTCTATACCGTGATTGCATCCACTGTACCATAAAACTCTACAGACTTCTATACCATGTTTGCATCTACTGTGCCATAAACTCTACAGAATTCTTCTATGCTGAGATTGCATCTACTGTGGCATAAAACTCTAAAGACTTCTTCTATGCCGTGATTGCATCTACTGTGCCATTAAACTCTACAGACTTCTTCTTTACCGTATTTTGCCTCTTCTGTGCCATAAAACTCTACAGACGTCTTCTATACCGTCATTGCATCTACTGTACCATAAAACTCTACGGACTTCTATATCATGTTTGCATCTACTGTGCCATAAAACTCTACAGATTCCTTCTATGCTGTGATTGCATCTACTGTGCCATAAAACTCTACATGCGTCTTCTATGCCATGATTGCATCTACTGCGCCATAAAACTCTACAGACTTCTTCTATGCCATGATTGCATCTACCCCGCCATATAACTCTACAGACGTCTTCTATACCGTGATCGCATCTACTGTACCATAAACTCTACAGACTTCTATACCATGTTTGCATCTACTGTGCGATAAAACTCTACAAACGTCTTCTATGCCGTGTTTGCATCTACCGTGCTATAAAACTCTAAAGACTTATTCTATGCCGTGATTGCATCTCTGTGACATAACACTCTACAGATTTATTCTATACCGTGATTGCATCTACTGTACCATACAACTCTACAGACTTCTTCTATACCGTAATTGCCTCTTCTGTGCCATAAAATTCTACAGACGTCTTCTAGACCGTGATTGCATCTACTGTACCATACAACTCTACAGACTTCTTCTATACCGTAATTGCCTCTTCTGTGCCATAAAATTCTACAGACGTCTTCTAGACCGTGATTGCATCTACTGTGCCATAAAACTCTACAGACTTATTCTATGCCATGATTGCATCTACTGTGCCATAAAACTCTACATACGTCTTCTATGCCGTGATTGCATCTATTGTGCCATAAAACTCTACAGACTTATTCTATGCCATGATTGCATCTACTGCACCATAAAACTCTACAGACTTATTCTATGCCATGATTGCATCTACTGTGCCATAAAACTCTACATACGTCCTCTATGCCGTGATTGCATCTATTGTGCCATAAAACTCTACATGCGTCTTCTATGCCATGATTGCATCTACTGCGCCATAAAACTCTACAGACTTATTCTATGCCGTGTTTGCATCTACCGTGCCATAAAACTCTACTGACTTACTCTATGCCATGATTGCATCTACTGTGCTATAAAATTCTACAAACGTCTTCTATGCCGTGTTTGCATCTACTGTGCCATAAAACTCTAAAGACTTATTCTATGCCGTGATTGCATCTACTGTGACATAACCCTCTACAGACTTATTCTATACCGTGATTGCATCTACTGTGCCATAAAACTACAGTCTTCTATGCCGTGATTGCATCTACTGTACCATACAACTCTACAGAATTCTTCTCTACCGTAATTGCCTCTACTGTGCCATAAAACTCTACAGACGTCTTCTATACAATGATTGCATCTACTGTGCCATACACTCTACAGACTTTTCTATGCCGTGATTGCATCTACTGTGGCATAAACCTCTACAGACTTCTTCTATGCCGTGATTGCATCTACTGTGCCATAAAACTCTACAGACTTATTCTATGCCATGATTGCATCTACTGTGCCATAAAACTGTACATACGTCTTCTATGCCATGATTGCATCTACTGTGCCATAAAACACTAGAGCCTTATTATATGCCAGGATTGCATCTACTGTGCCATAAAACTCGACATACGTCTTCTATGTCTTGTTTGCATCTACTGTGCCATAAAACTCTAGACATATTCTATGCCATTATTGCATCTACTTTACCATACAACTCTACATACGTCTTCTATGCCGTGATTGCATCTACTGTGCCATAAAACTCTACATGCGTCTTCTATGCCATGATTGCATCTACTGTACCATAAACTCTACAGACATCTTCTATGCCATGATTGCATCCACTGCGCCATATAACTCTACAGACGTCTTCTATACCGTGATCGCATCTACTGTAACATAAACTCTCCAGACGTCTTCTATACCGTGATTGCATCTACTGTACCATAAACTCTACAGACATCTTCTATGCCATGATTGCATCCACTGCGCCATATAACTCTACAGACGTCTTCTATACCGTGATCGCATCTACTGTACCATAAACTCTACAGACTTCTATACCATGTTTGCATCTACTGTGCCATAAAACTCTACAGACGTCATCTATACCGTGATTGCATCTACTGTACCATACAACTCTACAGACTTCTATACCATGTTTGCATCTACTGTGCCATAAACTCTACAGACTTATTCTATGCTGTGATTGCATCTACTGTGGCCAAAAACTCTACAGACGTCTTCTATGCCGTGATTGCATCTACTGTGCCATTAAACTCAACAGACTTCTTCTATACCGTGATTGCATCTACTGTGCCATTAAACTCTACAGACTTATTCTATGCCATGATTGCATCTAATGTGCCATAAAACTGTACATACGTCTTCTATGCCATGATTGCATCTACTGTGCCATAAAACTCTACAGACTTATTATATGCCATGATTGCATCTACTGTGCCATAAAACTCGACATACGTCTTCTATGCCATGATTGCATCTACTGTACCATACAACTCAACAGACTTCTTCTATACCGTGATTGCATGTACTGTACCATACAGCTGTACAGACGTCTTCTGTACCGTGATTGCATCTACTGTACCATAAAACTCTACATATTTCTATACCATGTTTGCATCTGCTATGCCATAACACTCTACAGACGTCTTCTATACCGTGATTGCATCTACTGTACCAAAAACTCTACAGACTTCTTCCATGCCGTGATTGCATCTACTGTGCCATTAAACTCTACGGAGTTCTTCTATACCATGATTGCATCTACTGTGCCATAACACCCTACAGACTTATTCTATGCCATGATTGCATCTACTGTGCCATAAAACTGTACATACGTCTTCTATGTCATGATTGCATCTACTGTGCCATAACACACTACAGACTTATTATATGCCATGATTGCATCTAGTGTGCCATAAAACTCGACATATGTCTTCTATGCCGTGATTGCATCTACTGTGCCATTAAACTCTACAGACGTATTCTATGCCATGATTGCATCTACTGGGCCATAAAACTCTACATACGTCTTCTATGCCGTGATTGCATCTACTGCGCCATAAAACTCTACATGCGTCTTCTATGCCATGATTGCATCTACTGTGCCATAAAACTCTACAGACTTCTTCTATGCTGTGATTGCATCTACTGTGCCATAAAACTCTACATGCGTCTTCTATGCCATGATTGCATCTACTGCGCCATAAAACTCTACAGACTTCTTCTATGCCATGATTGCATCTACCCCGCCATATAACTCTACAGACGTCTTCTATACCGTGATCGCATCTACTGTACCATAAACTCTACAGACTTCTATACCATGTTTGCATCTACTGTGCCATAAAACTCTACAAACGTCTTCTATGCCGTGTTTGCATCTACCATGCTATAAAACCCTAAAGACTTATTCTATGCCGTGATTGCATCGACTGTGACATAACACTCTACAGACTTCTTCTATACCGTAATTGCCTCTTCTGTGCCATAAAATTCTACAGACGTCTTCTATACCGTGATTGCATCTACTGTACCATAAAACTCTACGGACTTCTATACCATGTCTGCATCTACTGTGCCATAAACTCTACAGACTTCTATGCCGTGATTGCATCTACTGTGCCATAAAACTCTACTGACTTATTCCATGCCATGATTGCATCTACTGTGCCATAAAACTCTACATGCATCTTCTATGCCATGATTGCCTCTACTGCGCCATAAAACTCTACAAACGTCTTCTATGCAATGTTTGCATCTACTGTGCCATAAAACTCTAAAGACTTTTTCTATGCCATGATTGCATCTACTGCGCCATAAAACTCTACAAACGTCTTCTATGCAATGTTTGCATCTACTGTGCCATAACACTCTACAGACTTATTATATGCCATGATTGCATCTACTGTGCCATAAAACTTGACATCCGTCTTCTATGCCGTGATTGCATCTACTGCGCCATAACACTCTACAGACGTATTCTATGCCATGATTGCATCTACTGGGCCATAAAACTCTACATACGGCTTCTATGCCGTGATTGGATCTATTGTGCCATAAAACTCTACATGCGTCTTCTATGCCATGATTGCATCTACTGCGCCATAAACCTCTACCTGCGTCTTCTATGCCATGATTGCATCTACTGCGCCATAAATCTCTACAAACGTCTTCTATGCAATGTTTGCATCTACTGTGCCATAAAACTCTAAAGACTTTTTCTATGCCATGATTGCATCTACTGCGCCATAAAACTCTACAAACGTCTTCTATGCAATGTTTGCATCTACTGTGCCATAACACTCTACAGACTTATTATATGCCATGATTGCATCTACTGTGCCATAAAACTTGACATCCGTCTTCTATGCCGTGATTGCATCTACTGCGCCATAACACTCTACAGACGTATTCTATGCCATGATTGCATCTACTGGGCCATAAAACTCTACATACGGCTTCTATGCCGTGATTGGATCTATTGTGCCATAAAACTCTACATGCGTCTTCTATGCCATGATTGCATCTACTGCGCCATAAACCTCTACATGCGTCTTCTATGCCATGATTGCATCTACTGCCCCATAAATCTCTACAAACGTCTTCTATGCCGTGATTGCATCTACTTTGCCATAAAACTACAGTCTTCTATGCCGTGATTGCATCTAATGTACCATACAACTCTACAGACTTCTTCTATACCGTAATTGCCTCTACTGTGCCATAAATCTCTACAGACTTCTTCTATGCCGTGATTGCATCTACTGTGCCATAAAACTCTACAGACTTCTTCTATACCGTGATTGCATCTACAGTGCCATAAAACTCTACAGACTTATTCTATGCCATGATTGCATCTACTGTACCATACAACTCTACAGACTTCTTCTATACCGTAATTGCCTCTACTGTGCCATAAAACTCTACAGACGTCTTCTATGCCATGATTGCATCTACTGTGCCATAAAACTCTACAGACTTATTATATGCCATGATTGCATCTACTGTGCCATAAAACTCGACATACGTCTTCTATGCCATGATTGCATCTACTGTACCATACAACTCAACAGACTTCTTCTATACCGTAATTGCCTCTACTGTGCCATAAAACTCTACAGACTTCTTCTATACCGTGATTGCATGTACTGTACCATACAGCTGTACAGACTTCTTCTATACCATAATTGCCTCTACTGTGCTATAAAACTCTACAGACGTCTTCTGTACCGTGATTGCATCTACTGTACCATAAAACTCTACATATTTCTATACCATGTTTGCATCTGCTATGCCATAACACTCTACAGACGTCTTCTATACCGTGATTGCATCTACTGTACCAAAAACTCTACAGACTTCTTCCATGCCGTGATTGCATCTACAGTGCCATAAAACTCTACGGAGTTCTTCTATACCATGATTGCATCTACTGTGCCATAACACCCTACAGACTTATTCTATGCCATGATTGCATCTACTGTGCCATAAAACTGTACATACGTCTTCTATGTCATGATTGCATCTACTGTGCCATAATACACTACAGACTTATTATATGCCATGATTGCATCTAGTGTGCCATAAAACTCGACATATGTCTTCTATGCCGTGATTGCATCTACTGTGCCATAAAACTCTACAGACTTCTTCTATGCTGTGATTGCATCTACTGTGCCATAAAACTCTACATGCGTCTTCTATGCCATGATTGCATCTACTGCGCCATAAAACTCTACAGACTTCTTCTATGCCATGATTGCATCTACCCCGCCATAAAACTCTACAAACGTCTTCTATGCCGTGTTTGCATCTACCGTGCTATAAAACCCTAAAGACTTATTCTATGCCGTGATTGCATCGACTGTGACATAACACTCTACAGACTTCTTCTATACCGTAATTGCCTCTTCTGTGCCATAAAATTCTACAGACGTCTTCTATACCGTGATTGCATCTACTGTACCATAAAACTCTACGGACTTCTATACCATGTCTGCATCTACTGTGCCATAAACTCTACAGACTTCTTCTATGCCGTGATTGCATCTACTGTGCCATAAAACTCTACTGACTTATTCCATGCCATGATTGCATCTACTGTGCCATAAAACTCTACATGCATCTTCTATGCCATGATTGCCTCTACTGCGCCATAAAACTCTACAAACGTCTTCTATGCAATGTTTGCATCTACTGTGCCATAAATCTCTAAAGACTTTTTCTATGCCATGATTGCATCTACTGCGCCATAAAACTCTACAAACGTCTTCTATGCAATGTTTGCATCTACTGTGCCATAACACTCTACAGACTTATTATATGCCATGATTGCATCTACTGTGCCATAAAACTTGACATCCGTCTTCTATGCCGTGATTGCATCTACTGCGCCAAAACACTCTACAGACGTATTCTATGCCATGATTGCATCTACTGGGCCATAAAACTCTACATACGGCTTCTATGCCGTGATTGGATCTATTGTGCCATAAAACTCTACATGCGTCTTCTATGCCATGATTGCATCTACTGCGCCATAAACCTCTACATGCGTCTTCTATGCCATGATTGCATCTACTGCGCCATAAATCTCTACAAACGTCTTCTATGCAATGTTTGCATCTACTGTGCCATAAAACTCTAAAGACTTTTTCTATTCCGTGATTGCATCTACTTTGCCATAAAACTACAGTCTTCTATGCCGTGATTGCATCTAATGTACCATACAACTCTACAGACTTCTTCTATACCGTAATTGCCTCTACTGTGCCATAAATCTCTACAGACTTCTTCTATGCCGTGATTGCATCTACTGTGCCATAAAACTCTACAGACTTCTTCTATACCGTGATTGCATCTACAGTGCCATAAAACTCTACAGACTTATTCTATGCCATGATTGCATCTACTGTACCATACAACTCTACAGACTTCTTCTATACCGTAATTGCCTCTACTGTGCCATAAAACTCTACAGACGTCTTCTATACCGTGATTGCATCTACTGTACCATAAATCTCTACAGATTTCTATACCATGTTTGCATCTACTGTGCCATAACACTCTACATACGTATTCTATACCGTGATTGCATCTACTGTACCATAAACTCTACAGACTTCTTCTATGCCGTGATTGCATCTACTGTGGCATAAAACTCTACAGAGTTATTATATGCCATGATTGCATCTACTGTGCCATAAAACTCGACATACGTCTTCTATGCCATGATTGCATCTACTGTACCATACAACTCAACAGACTTCTTCTATACCGTAATTGCCTCTACTGTGCCATAAAACTCTACAGACGTCTTCTATACCGTGATCGCATCTACTGTACCATACAACTCTACAGACTTCTTCTATACCGTAATTGCCTCTACTGTGCCATAAAACTCTACAGACGTCTTCTATACCGTGATTGCATCTACTGTACCATAAAACTCTACATATTTCTATACCATGTTTGCATCTACTGTCCCATAAACTCTACAGACTTCTTCTATGCCGTGATTGCATCTACTGTGGCATAAAACTCTACAGACTTCTTCCATGCCGTGATTGCATCTACTGTGACATTAAACTCTACAGACTTCTTCTATACCGTGATTGCATCTACTGTGCCATAAAACCCTACAGACTTATTCTATGCCATGATTGCATCTACTGTGCCATAAAACTCGACATACGTCTTCTATGCCATGATTGCATCTACTGTGCCATAAAACTCTACAGACGTATTCTATGCCATGATTGCATCTACTGTGCCATAAAACTCTACATACGTCTTCTATGCCGTGATTGCATCTATTGTGCTAAAAAACTCTACATGCGTCTTCTATGCCATGATTGCATCTACTGCGCCATAACACTATACAGAGTTATTCTATGCCATGATTGCATCTACTGTGCCATAAAACTCTACAAACGTCTTCTATGCCGTGTTTGCATCTACCATGCCATAAAACTCTAAAGACTTATTCTATGTCGTGATTGCATCTACTGTGACATAACACTCTACAGATTTATTCTATACCGTGATTGCATCTACTGTGCCATAAAACTAGTCTTCTATGCCGTGATTGCATCTACTGTACCATACAAATCTACAGACTTCTTCTATACCGTAATTGCCTCTTCTGTGCCATAAAATTCTACATACGTCTTCTATGCCGTGATTGCATCTACTGTGCTATAAAACCCTAAAGACTTATTCTATGCCGTGATTGCATCTACTGTGACATAACACTATACAGATTTATTCTATACCGTGATTGCATCTACTCTACCATACAACTCTACTGACTTCTTCTATACCGTAATTGCCTCTTCTGTGCCATAAAATTCTACAGACGTCTTCTATACCGTGATTGCATCTACTGTACCATAAAACTCTACGGACTTCTATACCATGTTTGCATCTACTGTGCCATAAAGGTCTACAGACTTCTTCTATGCCGTGATTGCATCTACTGTGCCATAAAACTCTACTGACTTATTCTATGCCATGAATGCATCTACTGTGCCATAAAACTCTACATGCATCTTCTATGCCATGATTGCATCTACTGCGCCATAAACCTCTACAAACGTTTTCTATGCCATGTTTGCATCTACTGTGCCATAAAACTCTAAAGACTTTTTCTATGCCATGATTGCATCTACTTTGCCATAAAACTACAGTCTTCTATGCCGTGATTGCATCTACTGTACCATACAACTCAACAGACTTCTTCTATACCGTAATTGCCTCTACTGTGCCATAAAACTCTACAGACGTCTTCTATACCGTGATTGCATCTACTGTACCATACAACTCTACAGACTTCTTCTATACCGTAATTGCCTCTACTGTGCCATAAAACTCTACAGACGTCTTCTATACCGTGATTGCATCTACTGTACCATAAAACTCTACATATTTCTATACCATGTTTGCATCTACTGTCCCATAAACTCTACAGACTTCTTCTATGCCGTGATTGCATCTACTGTGGCATAAAACTATACAGACTTCTTCCATATCGTGATTGCATCTACTGTGCCATTAAACTCTACAGAGTTCTTCTATACCGTGATTGCATCTACTGTGCCATAAAACCCTACATACTTATTATATACCATGATTGCATCTACTGTGCCATTAAACTCTAGAGACTTCTTCTATACCGGGATTGCATCTACTGCGCCATAAAACTCTACAGACGTATTCTATGCCATGATTGCATCTACTGGGCCATAAAACTCTACATACGTCTTCTATGCCGTGATTGCATCTATTGTGCCATAAAACTCTACATGCGTCTTCTATGCCATGATTGCATCTACTGCGCCATAAACCTCTACATGCGTCTTCTATGCCATGATTCTACATGCGTCTTCTATACCGTGATCGCATCTACTGTACCATAAACTCTACAGACTTCTATACCATGTGTGCATCTACTGTGCCATAACACTCTACAGACGTCTTCTATACCGTGATTGCATTCACTGTACCATAAAACTCTACAGACTTCTATACCATGTTTGCATCTACTGTGCCATAAACTCTACAGACTTCTTCTATGCTGTGATTGCATCTACTGTGGCATAAAACTCTACAGACTTATTCTATGCCATGATTGCATCTACTGTACCATACAACTCTACAGACGTCTTCTATGCCGTGACTGCATCTATTGTGCCATAAAACTCTACATGCGTCTTTTATGCCGTGATTGCATCTACTGTGCCATTAAACTCTACAGACTTCTTCTATACCGTGATTGCATCTACAGTGCCATAAAACTCTGCAGACTTATTCTATGCCATGATTGCATCTACTGTACCATACAACTCTACAGACTTCTTCTATACCGTGATCGCATCTACTGTACCATAAACTCTACAGACTTCTATACCATGTTTGCATCTACTGTGCCATAAAACTCTACAGACGTCTTCTATACCATGATTGCATCCACTGTACCATAAAACTCTACAGACTTCTATACCATGTTTGCATCTAGTGTACCATAAACTCTACAGACTTCTTCTATGCCGTGATTGCATCTACTGTGGCATAAAACTCTACAGACTTCTTCCATGCCGTGATTGCATCTACTGTGACATTAAACTCTACAGACTTCTTCTATACCGTGATTGCATCTACTGTGCCATAAAACCCTACAGACTTATTCTATGCCATGATTGCATCTACTGTGACATAAAACTGTACATACGTCTTCTATGCCATGAATGCATCTACTGTGCCATAACACTCTACAGACTTATTATATGCCATGATTGCATCTACTGTGCCATAAAACTCGACATACGTCTTCTATGCCGTGATTGCACCTACTGTGCCATTAAACTCTACAGACTTGTTCTATACCGGGATTGCATCCACTGCGCCATAAAACTCTACAGACGTATTCTATGCCATGATTGCATCTACTGTGCCATAAAACTCTACATACGTCTTCTATGCCGTGATTGCATCTATTGTGACATAAAACTGTACATACGTCTTCTATGCCATGATTGCATCTACTGTGCCATAACACTCTACATACTTATTATATGCCATGATTGCATCTACTGTGCCATAAAACTCGACATACGTCTTCTATGCCGTGATTGCACCTACTGTGCCATTAAACTCTACAGACTTGTTCTATACCGGGATTGCATCCACTGCGCCATAAAACTCTAAAGACTTATTCTATATGTGATTGCATCTACTGTGACATAACACTCTACAGATTTATTCTATACCGTGATTGCATCTACTGTGCCATAAAACTAGTCTTCTATGCCGTGATTGCATCTCCTGTACCATACAAATCTACAGACTTCTTCTATACCGTAATTGCCTCTTCTGTGCCATAAAATTCTACATACGTCTTCTATGCCGTGATTGCATCTACCGTGCTATAAAACTCTACGGACTTCTATACCAAGTTTGCATCTACTGTGCCATAAAAGTCTACAGACTTCTTCTATGCCGTGATTGCATCTACTGTGCCCTACAACTCTACAGATTTATTCTATACCGTGATTGCATCTACTGTGCCATAAAACTAGTCTTCTATGCCGTGATTGCATCTACTGTACCATACAAATCTACAGACTTCTTCTATACCGTAATTGCCTCTTCTGTGCCATAAAATTCTACATACGTCTTCTATGCCGTGATTGCATCTACCGTGCTATAAAACTCTAAAGAGTTATTCTATGCCGTGATTGCATCTACTGTGACATAACACTATACAGATTTATTCTATACCGTGATTGCATCTACTGTACCATACAACTCTACAGACTTCTTCAATACCGTAATTGCCTCTTCTGTGCCATAAAATTCTACAGACGTCTTCTATAACGTGATTGCATCTACTGTACCATAAAACTCTACGGACTTCTATACCAAGTTTGAATCTACTGTGCCATAAAAGTCTACAGACTTCTTCTATGCCGTGATTGCATCTACTGTGCCCTACAACTCTACTGACTTATTCTATGCCATGATTGCATCTATTGTGCCATAAAACTCTACATGCATCTTCTATGCCATGATTGCATCTACTGCGCCATAAACCTCTACAAACGTTTTCTATGCCATGTTTGCATCTACTGTGCCATAAAACTCTAAAGACTTTTTCTATGCCGTGATTGCATCTACTTTGCCATAAAACTACAGTCTTCTATGCCGTGATTGCATCTACTGTACCATACAACTCTACAGACTTCTTCTATACCGTAATTGCCTCTACTGTGCCATAAAACTCTACAGACGTCTTCTATACAGTGATTGCATCTACTGTACCATAAAACTCTACAGACTTCTATACCATGTTTGCATCTACTGTGCCATAAACTATAAAGACTTCTTCTATGCCGTGATTGCATCTACTGTGGCATAAAACTCTACAGACTTCTTCTAAGCCGTGATTGCATCTACTGTGCCATTAAACTCTACAGACTTCTTCTATACCGTGATTGCATCTACTGTGCCATAAAACTCTACAGACTTACTCTATGCCATGATTGCATCTACTGAGCCATAAAACTGTACATACGTCTTCTATGCCATGATTGCATCTACTGAGCCATAAAACACTACAGAGTTATTATATGCCAGGATTGCATCTACTGTGCCATAAAACTCGACATACGTCTTCTATGCCGTGTTTGCATCTACTGTGCCATAAAACTCTACAGACTTATTCTATGCCATGATTGCATCTACTTTGCCATAAAACACTACATACGTCTTCTATGCCATTATTGTATCTACTGTGCCATAAAACTCTACATGCGTCTTCTATGCCATGATTGCATCTACTGCGCCATAAAACTCTACAGACTTATTCTATGCCATGATTGCATCTACTGTGCCATAAAACTCTAAAGACTTATTCTATGCTGTGATTGCATCCACTGTGACAACAATCTACAGACTTATTCTATACCGTGATTGCATCTACTGTGCCATAAAACTACAGTCTTCTATGCCGTGATTGCATCTACTGTACCATACAACGCTACAGACTTCTTCTATACCGTAATTGCCTCTACTGTGCCATAAAACTCTACAGACGTCTTCTATACCGTGATTGCATCTACTGTACCATAAAACTCTACAGACGTCTTCTATACCGTGATTGCATCTACTGTACCTTAAAACTCTACAGACGTCTTCTATACAGTGATTGCATCTCCTGTACCATAAAACTCTACATACTTCTATACCATGTTTGCATCTACTGTGCCATAAACTCTACAGACTTCTTCTATGCCGTGATTGCATCTACTGTGGCATAAAACTCTACAGACTTCTTCTATGCCGTGATTGCATCTACTGTGCCATTAAACTCTACAGACTTATTCTATGCCGTGATTGCATCTACTGTGACATACCACTCTACATACTTCTTCTATACCGTGATTGCATCTACTGTGCCATAAAACTGTACATACGTCTTCTATGCCATGATTGCATCTACTGAGCCATAAAACACTACATACGTCTTCTACGCCATGATTGTATCTACTGTGCCATAAAACTCTACATGCGTCTTCTATGCCATGATTGCATCTACTGCGCCATAAAACTCTACAGACTTATTCTATGCCATGATTGCATCTACTGTGACATAACAATCTACAGACTTATTCTATACCGTGATTGCATCTACTGTGCCATAAAACTCTACAAACGTCTTCTATGCCGTGTTTGCATCTACTGTGCCATAAAACTCTAAAGACTTATTCTATGCCGTGATTGCATCTACTGTGACATAACAATCTACAGACTTATTCTATACCTTGATTGCATCTACTGTGCCATAAAACTACAGTCTTCTATGCCGTGATTGCATCTACTGTACCATACAACGCTACAGACTTCTTCTATACCGTAATTGCCTCTTCTGTGCCATACAATTCTACAGACGTCTTCTATACCGTGATTGCATCTACTGTACCATAAAAATCTACGGACTGCTATACCATGTTTGCATCTACTGTGCCATAAAACTCTACAGACTTCTTCTATGCCGTGATTGCATCTACTGTGTCATAAAACTCTACTGACTTATTCTATGCCATGATTGCATCTACTGTGCCATAAAACTCTACATGCATCTTCTATGCCATGATTGCATCTACTGCGCCATGAAACTCTATAGACTTATTCTATGCCATGATTGCATCTACTGTGCCATAAACCTCTACAAACGTCCTCTATGCCCATGTTTGCATCTACTGTGCCATAAAACTTGACATCCGTCTTCTATGCCGTGATTGCATCTACTGCGCCATAACACTCTACAGACGTATTCTATGCCATGATTGCATCTACTGGGCCATAAAACTCTACATACGGCTTCTATGCCGTGATTGGATCTATTGTGCCATAAAACTCTACATGCGTCTTCTATGCCATGATTGCATCTACTGCGCCATAAACCTCTACATGCGTCTTCTATGCCATGATTGCATCTACTGCGCCATAAATCTCTACAAACGTCTTCTATGCAATGTTTGCATCTACTGTGCCATAAAACTCTAAAGACTTTTTCTATGCCGTGATTGCATCTACTTTGCCATAAAACTACAGTCTTCTATGCCGTGATTGCATCTAATGTACCATACAACTCAACAGACTTCTTCTATACCGTAATTGCCTCTACTGTGCCATAAAACTCTACAGACGTCTTCTATACAGTGATTGCATCTACTGTGCCATAAAACTCTGCAGACTTCGTCTATGCCATGATTGCATCTACTGTGCCATAAACCCTACAGACTTCTATACCGTAATTGCATCTACTGTGCCATAAAACTGTACAGACTTCTTCTATACCGTGATTGCATCTACTGAACCATAAAACTCTAAAGACTTCTATGCCGGGATTGCATCTACTGTGCCATAAAACTCTACATACTTCTTCTATACCGTGATTGCATCTACTGTGCCATAAAACTCTACAGACATCTTCTATACCGTCATTGCATCTACTGTACCATAAAACTCTACAGACGTATTCTATGCCATGATTGCATCTACTGGGCCATAAAACTCTACATGCGTCTTCTATGCCATGATTGCATCTACTGTGACATAAAACTGTACATACGTCTTCTATGCCATGATTGCATCTACTGTGCCATAACACTCTACAGACTTATTATATGCCATGATTGCATCTACTGTGCCATAAAACTCGACATACGTCTTCTATGCCGTGATTGCACCTACTGTGCCATTAAACTCTACAGACTTGTTCTATACCGGGATTGCATCCACTGCGCCATAAAACTCTACAGACGTATTCTATGCCATGATTGCATCTACTGTGCCATAAAACTCTACATACGTCTTCTATGCCGTGATTGCATCTATTGTGCCAAAAAACTCTACATGCGTCTTCTATGCCATGATTGCATCTACTGCGCCATAAAACTATACAGAGTTATTCTATGCCATGATTGCATCTACTGTGCCATAAAACTCTACAAACGTCTTCTATGCCGTGTTTGCATCTACCATGCCGTAAAACTCTAAAGACTTATTCTATGTCGTGATTGCATCTACTGTGACATAACACTCTACAGATTTATTCTATACCGTGATTGCATCTACTGTGCCATAAAACTAGTCGTCTATGCCGTGATTGCATCTACTGTACCATACAACTCTACAGACTTCTTCTATACCGTAATTGCCTCTTCTGTGCCATAAAATTCTACATACGTCTTCTATGCCGTGATTGCATCTACCGTGCTATAAAACTCTACGGACTTCTATACCAAGTTTGCATCTACTGTGCCATAAAAGTCTACAGACTTCTTCTATGCCGTGATTGCATCTACTGTGCCCTACAACTCTACTGACTTATTCTATGCCATGATTGCATCTACTGTGCCATAAAACTAGTCTTCTATGCCGTGATTGCATCTCCTGTACCATACAAATCTACAGACTTCTTCTATACCGTAATTGCCTCTTCTGTGCCATAAAATTCTACATACGTCTTCTATGCCGTGATTGCATCTACCGTGCTATAAAACTCTACGGACTTCTATACCAAGTTTGCATCTACTGTGCCATAAAAGTCTACAGACTTCTTCTATGCCGTGATTGCATCTACTGTGCCCTACAACTCTACAGATTTATTCTATACCGTGATTGCATCTACTGTGCCATAAAACTAGTCTTCTATGCCGTGATTGCATCTACTGTACCATACAAATCTACAGACTTCTTCTATACCGTAATTGCCTCTTCTGTGCCATAAAATTCTACATACGTCTTCTATGCCGTGATTGCATCTACCGTGCTATAAAACTCTAAAGAGTTATTCTATGCCGTGATTGCATCTACTGTGACATAACACTATACAGATTTATTCTATACCGTGATTGCATCTACTGTACCATACAACTCTACAGACTTCTTCAATACCGTAATTGCCTCTTCTGTGCCATAAAATTCTACAGACGTCTTCTATAACGTGATTGCATCTACTGTACCATAAAACTCTACGGACTTCTATACCAAGTTTGCATCTACTGTGCCATAAAAGTCTACAGACTTCTTCTATGCCGTGATTGCATCTACTGTGCCCTACAACTCTACTGACTTATTCTATGCCATGATTGCATCTATTGTGCCATAAAACTCTACATGCATCTTCTATGCCATGATTGCATCTACTGCGCCATGAACCTCTACAAACTTTTTCTATGCCATGTTTGCATCTACTGTGCCATAAAACTCTAAAGACTTTTTCTATGCCGTGATTGCATCTACTTTGCCATAAAACTACAGTCTTCTATGCCGTGATTGCATCTACTGTACCATACAACTCTACAGACTTCTTCTATACCGTAATTGCCTCTACTGTGCCATAAAACTCTACAGACGTCTTCTATACAGTGATTGCATCTACTGTACCATAAAACTCTACAGACTTCTATACCATGTTTGCATCTACTGTGCCATAAACTATAAAGACTTCTTCTATGCCGTGATTGCATCTACTGTGGCATAAAACTCTACAGACTTCTTCTAAGCCGTGATTGCATCTACTGTGCCATTAAACTCTACAGACTTCTTGTATACCGTGATTGCATCTACTGTGCCATAAAACTCTACAGACTTACTCTATGCCATGATTGCATCTACTGAGCCATAAAACTGTACATACGTCTTCTATGCCATGATTGCATCTACTGAGCCATAAAACACTACAGAGTTATTATATGCCAGGATTGCATCTACTGTGCCATAAAACTCGACATACGTCTTCTATGCCGTGTTTGCATCTACTGTGCCATAAAACTCTACAGACTTATTCTATGCCATGATTGCATCTACTTTGCCATAAAACACTACATACGTCTTCTATGCCATTATTGTATCTACTGTGCCATAAAACTCTACATGCGTCTTCTATGCCATGATTGCATCTACTGCGCCATAAAACTCTACAGACTTATTCTATGCCATGATTGCATCTACTGTGCCATAAAACTCTAAAGACTTATTCCATGCTGTGATTGCATCCACTGTGACAACAATCTACAGACTTATTCTATACCGTGATTGCATCTACTGTGCCATAAAACTACAGTCTTCTATGCCGTGATTGCATCTACTGTACCATACAACGCTACAGACTTCTTCTATACCGTAATTGCCTCTACTGTGCCATAAACCTCTACAGACGTCTTCTATACCGTGATTGCATCTACTGTACCATAAAACTCTACAGACGTCTTCTATACCGTGATTGCATCTACTGTACCATAAAACTCTACAGACGTCTTCTATACAGTGATTGCATCTCCTGTACCATAAAACTCTACATACTTCTATACCATGTTTGCATCTACTGTGCCATAAACTCTACAGACTTCTTCTATGCCGTGATTGCATCTACTGTGGCATAAAACTCTACAGACTTCTTCTATGCCGTGATTGCATCTACTGTGCCATTAAACTCTACAGACTTCTTCTATACCGTGATTGCATCTACTGTGCCATATAACTCTACAGACGTCTTCTATGCCGTGTTTGCATCCACTGTGCCATAAAACTCTAAAGACTTATTCTATGCCGTGATTGCATCTACTGTGACATACCACTCTACATACTTCTTCTATACCGTGATTGCATCTACTGTGCCATAAAACTGTACATACGTCTTCTATGCCATGATTGCATCTACTGAGCCATAAAACACTACATACGTCTTCTACGCCATGATTGTATCTACTGTGCCATAAAACTCTACATGCGTCTTCTATGCCATGATTGCATCTACTGCGCCATAAAACTCTACAGACTTATTCTATGCCATGATTGCATCTACTGTGACATAACAATCTACAGACTTATTCTATACTGTGATTGCATCTACTGTGCCATAAAACTCTACAAACGTCTTCTATGCCGTGTTTGCATCTACTGTGCCATAAAACTCTAAAGACTTATTCTATGCCGTGATTGCATCTACTGTGACATAACAATCTACAGACTTATTCTATACCTTGATTGCATCTACTGTGCCATAAAACTACAGTCTTCTATGCCGTGATTGCATCTACTGTACCATACAACGCTACAGACTTCTTCTATACCGTAATTGCCTCTTCTGTGCCATACAATTCTACAGACGTCTTCTATACCGTGATTGCATCTACTGTACCATAAAAATCTACGGACTGCTATACCATGTTTGCATCTACTGTGCCATAAAACTCTACAGACTTCTATGCCGTGATTGCATTTACTGTGTCATAAAACTCTACTGACTTATTCTATGCCATGATTGCATCTACTGTGCCATAAAACTCTACATGCATCTTCTATGCCATGATTGCATCTACTGCGCCATAAAACTCTATAGACTTATTCTATGCCATGATTGCATCTACTGTGCCATAAACCTCTACAAACGTCCTCTATGCCCATGTTTGCATCTACTGTGCCATAAAACTTGACATCCGTCTTCTATGCCGTGATTGCATCTACTGTACCATACAAATCTACATAATTCTTCTATACCGTAATTGCCTCTACTGTGCCATAAACCTCTACAGACGTCTTCTATACCATGTTTGCATCTACTGTGCCATAAACTCTACAGACTTCTTCTATGCCGTGATTGCATCTACTGTGTCATAAAACTCTACTGACTTATTCTATGCCATGATTGCATCTACTGTGCCATAAAACTCTACATGCATCTTCTATGCCATGATTGCATCTACTGCGCCATAAAACTCTATAGACTTATTCTATGCCATGATTGCATCTACTGTGCCATAAACCTCTACAAACGTCCTCTATGCCCATGTTTGCATCTACTGTGCCATAAAACTTGACATCCGTCTTCTATGCCGTGATTGCATCTACTGCGCCATAACACTCTACAGACGTATTCTATGCCATGATTGCATCTACTGGGCCATAAAACTCTACATACGGCTTCTATGCCGTGATTGGATCTATTGTGCCATAAAACTCTACATGCGTCTTCTATGCCATGATTGCATCTACTGCGCCATAAACCTCTACATGCGTCTTCTATGCCATGATTGCATCTACTGCGCCATAAATCTCTACAAACGTCTTCTATGCAATGTTTGCATCTACTGTGCCATAAAACTCTAAAGACTTTTTCTATGCCGTGATTGCATCTACTTTGCCATAAAACTACAGTCTTCTATGCCGTGATTGCATCTAATGTACCATACAACTCAACAGACTTCTTCTATACCGTAATTGCCTCTACTGTGCCATAAAACTCTACAGACGTCTTCTATACAGTGATTGCATCTACTGTGCCATAAAACTCTGCAGACTTCGTCTATGCCATGATTGCATCTACTGTGCCATAAACCCTACAGACTTCTATACCGTAATTGCATCTACTGTGCCATAAAACTGTACAGACTTCTTCTATACCGTGATTGCATCTACTGAACCATAAAACTCTAAAGACTTCTATGCCGGGATTGCATCTACTGTGCCATAAAACTCTACATACTTCTTCTATACCGTGATTGCATCTACTGTGCCATAAAACTCTACAGACATCTTCTATACCGTGATTGCATCTACTGTACCATAAAACTCTACAGACATATTCTATGCCATGATTGCATCTACTGGGCCATAAAACTCTACATGCGTCTTCTATGCCATGATTGCATCTACTGTGCCATAAAACTGTACATACGTCTTCTATGCCATGATTGTATCTACTGTGCCATAACACTCTACAGACTTATTATATGCCATGATCGCATCTACTGTACCATAAACGCTACAGACTTCTATACCATGTTTGCATCTACTGTGCCATAAAACTCTACAGACGTCTTCTATACCGTGATTGCATCCACTGTACCATAAAACTCTACAGACTTCTATACCATGTTTGCATCTACTGTGCCATAAACTCTACAGACATCTTCTATGCTGAGATTGCATCTACTGTGGCATAAAACTCTACAGACTTCTTCTATGCCGTGATTGCATCTACTGTGCCATAAAACTAGTCGTCTATGCCGTGATTGCATCTACTGTACCACACAAATCTACAGACTTCTTCTATACCGTAATTGCCTCTTCTGTGCCATAAAATTCTACATACGTCTTCTATGCCGTGATTGCATCTACCGTGCTATAAAACTCTACGGACTTCTATACCAAGTTTGCATCTACTGTGCCATAAAAGTCTACAGACTTCTTCTATGCCGTGATTGCATCTACTGTGCCCTACAACTCTACTGACTTATTCTATGCCATGATTGCATCTACTGTGCCATAAAACTAGGCTTCTATGCCGTGATTGCATCTCCTGTACCATACAAATCTACAGACTTCTTCTATACCGTAATTGCCTCTTCTGTGCCATAAAATTCTACATACGTCTTCTATGCCGTGATTGCATCTACCGTGCTATAAAACTCTACGGACTTCTATACCAAGTTTGCATCTACTGTGCCATAAAAGTCTACAGACTTCTTCTATGCCGTGATTGCATCTACTGTGCCCTACAACTCTACAGATTTATTCTATACCGTGATTGCATCTACTGTGCCATAAAACTAGTCTTCTATGCCGTGATTGCATCTACTGTACCATACAAATCTACAGACTTCTTCTATACCGTAATTGCCTCTTCTGTGCCATAAAATTCTACATACGTCTTCTATGCCGTGATTGCATCTACCGTGCTATAAAACTCTAAAGAGTTATTCTATGCCGTGATTGCATCTACTGTGACATAACACTATACAGATTTATTCTATACCGTGATTGCATCTACTGTACCATACAACTCTACAGACTTCTTCAATACCGTAATTGCCTCTTCTGTGCCATAAAATTCTACAGACGTCTTCTATAATGTGATTGCATCTACTGTACCATAAAACTCTACGGACATCTATACCAAGTTTGCATCTACTGTGCCATAAAAGTCTACAGACTTCTTCTATGCCGTCATTGCATCTACTGTGCCCTACAACTCTACTGACTTATTCTATGCCATGATTGCATCTATTGTGCCATAAAACTCTACATGCATCTTCTATGCCATGATTGCATCTACTGCGCCATAAACCTCTACAAACGTTTTCTATGCCATGTTTGCATCTACTGTGCCATAAAACTCTAAAGACTTTTTCTATGCCGTGATTGCATCTACTTTGCCATAAAACTACAGTCTTCTATGCCGTGATTGCATCTACTGTACCATACAACTCTACAGACTTCTTCTATACCGTAATTGCCTCTACTGTGCCATAAAACTCTACAGACGTCTTCTATACAGTGATTGCATCTACTGTACCATAAAACTCTACAGACTTCTATACCATGTTTGCATCTACTGTGCCATAAACTATAAAGACTTCTTCTATGCCGTGATTGCATCTACTGTGGCATAAAACTCTACAGACTTCTTCTAAGCCGTGATTGCATCTACTGTGCCATAAAACTGTACATACGTCTTCTATGCTATGATTGCATCTACTGAGCCATAAAACACTACAGAGTTATTATATGCCAGGATTGCATCTACTGTGCCATAAAACTCGACATACGTCTTCTATGCCGTGTTTGCATCTACTGTGCCATAAAACTCTACAGACTTATTCTATGCCATGATTGCATCTACTTTGCCATAAAACACTACATACGTCTTCTATGCCATTATTGTATCTACTGTGCCATAAAACTCTACATGCGTCTTCTATGCCATGATTGCATCTACTGCGCCATAAAACTCTACAGACTTATTCTATGCCATGATTGCATCTACTGTGCCATAAAACTCTAAAGACTTATTCTATGCTGTGATTGCATCCACTGTGACAACAATCTACAGACTTATTCTATACCGTGATTGCATCTACTGTGCCATAAAACTACAGTCTTCTATGCCGTGATTGCATCTACTGTACCATACAACGCTACAGACTTCTTCTATACCGTAATTGCCTCTACCCTGCCATAAAACTCTACAGACGTCTTCTATACCGTGATTGCATCTACTGTACCATAAAACTCTACAGACGTCTTCTATACCGTGATTGCATCTACTGTACCATAAAACTCTACAGACGTCTTCTATACAGTGATTGCATCTCCTGTACCATAAAACTCTACATACTTCTATACCATGTTTGCATCTACTGTGCCATAAACTCTACAGACTTCTTCTATGCCGTGATTGCATCTACTGTGGCATAAAACTCTACAGACTTCTTCTATGCCGTGATTGCATCTACTGTGCCATTAAACTCTACAGACTTCTTCTATACCGTGATTGCATCTACTGTGCCATAAAACTCTACAGACGTCTTCTATGCCGTGTTTGCATCCACTGTGCCATAAAACTCTAAAGACTTATTCTATGCCGTGATTGCATCTACTGTGACATACCACTCTACATACTTCTTCTATACCGTGATTGCATCTACTGTGCCATAAAACTGTACATACGTCTTCTATGCCATGATTGCATCTACTGAGCCATAAAACACTACATACGTCTTCTACGCCATGATTGTATCTACTGTGCCATAAAACTCTACATGCGTCTTCTATGCCATGATTGCATCTACTGCGCCATAAAACTCTACAGACTTATTCTATGCCATGATTGCATCTACTGTGACATAACAATCTACAGACTTATTCTATACCGTGATTGCATCTACTGTGCCATAAAACTCTACAAACGTCTTCTATGCCGTGTTTGCATCTACTGTGCCATAAAACTCTAAAGACTTATTCTATGCCGTGATTGCATCTACTGTGACATACCACTCTACATACTTCTTCTATACCGTGATTGCATCTACTGTGCCATAAAACTCTACATACGTCTTCTATGCCATGATTGCATCTACTGAGCCATAAAACACTACATACGTCTTCTACGCCATGATTGTATCTACTGTGCCATAAAACTCTACATGCGTCTTCTATGCCATGATTGCATCTACTGCGCCATAAAACTCTACAGACTTATTCTATGCCATGATTGCATCTACTGTGACATAACAATCTACAGACTTATTCTATACCGTGATTGCATCTACTGTGCCATAAAACTCTACAAACGTCTTCTATGCCGTGTTTGCATCTACTGTGCCATAAAACTCTAAAGACTTATTCTATGCCGTGATTGCATCTACTGTGACATAACAATCTACAGACTTATTCTATACCTTGATTGCATCTACTGTGCCATAAAACTACAGTCTTCTATGCCGTGATTGCATCTACTGTACCATACAACGCTACAGACTTCTTCTATACCGTAATTGCCTCTTCAGTGCCATACAATTCTACAGACGTCTTCTATACCGTGATTGCATCTACTGTACCATAAAAATCTACGGACTGCTATACCATGTTTGCATCTACTGTGCCATAAAACTCTACAGACTTCTTCTATGCCGTGATTGCATCTACTGTGTCATAAAACTCTACTGACTTATTCTATGCCATGATTGCATCTACTGTGCCATAAAACTCTACATGCATCTTCTATGCCATGATTGCATCTACTGCGCCATAAAACTCTACAGACTTATTCTATGCCATGATTGCATCTACTGTGCCATAAACCTCTACAAACGTCCTCTATGCCCATGTTTGCATCTACTGTGCCATAAAACTTGACATCCGTCTTCTATGCCGTGATTGCATCTACTGCGCCATAACACTCTACAGACGTATTCTATGCCATGATTGCATCTACTGGGCCATAAAACTCTACATACGGCTTCTATGCCGTGATTGGATCTATTGTGCCATAAAACTCTACATGCGTCTTCTATGCCATGATTGCATCTACTGCGCCATAAACCTCTACATGCGTCTTCTATGCCATGATTGCATCTACTGCGCCATAAATCTCTACAAACGTCTTCTATGCAATGTTTGCATCTACTGTGCCATAAAACTCTAAAGACTTTTTCTATGCCGTGATTGCATCTACTTTGCCATAAAACTACAGTCTTCTATGCCGTGATTGCATCTAATGTACCATACAACTCAACAGACTTCTTCTATACCGTAATTGCCTCTACTGTGCCATAAAACTCTACAGACGTCTTCTATACAGTGATTGCATCTACTGTGCCATAAAACTCTGCAGACTTCGTCTATGCCATGATTGCATCTACTGTGCCATAAACCCTACAGACTTCTATACCGTAATTGCATCTACTGTGCCATAAAACTGTACAGACTTCTTCTATACCGTGATTGCATCTACTGAACCATAAAACTCTAAAGACTTCTATGCCGGGATTGCATCTACTGTGCCATAAAACTCTACATACTTCTTCTATACCGTGATTGCATCTACTGTGCCATAAAACTCTACAGACATCTTCTATACCGTGATTGCATCTACTGTACCATAAAACTCTACAGACGTATTCTATGCCATGATTGCATCTACTGGGCCATAAAACTCTACATGCGTCTTCTATGCCATGATTGCATCTACTGTGCCATAAAACTGTACATACGTCTTCTATGCCATGATTGTATCTACTGTGCCATAACACTCTACAGACTTATTATATGCCATGATCGCATCTACTGTACCATAAACGCTACAGACTTCTATACCATGTTTGCATCTACTGTGCCATAAAACTCTACAGACGTCTTCTATACCGTGATTGCATCCACTGTACCATAAAACTCTACAGACTTCTATACCATGTTTGCATCTACTGTGCCATAAACTCTACAGACTTCTTCTATGCTGAGATTGCATCTACTGTGGCATAAAACTCTACAGACTTCTTCTATGCCGTGATTGCATCTACTGTGCCATTAAACTCTACAGACTTCTTCTTTACCGTATTTTGCCTCTTCTGTGCCATAAAATTCTACAGACGTCTTCTATACCGTCATTGCATCTACTGTACCATAAAACTCTACGGACTTCTATATCATGTTTGCATCTACTGTGCCATCAAACTCTACAGATTCCTTCTATGCTGTGATTGCATCTACTGTGCCATAAAACTCTACATGCGTCTTCTATGCCATGATTGCATCTACTGCGCCATAAAACTCTACAGACTTCTTCTATGCCATGATTGCATCTACCCCGCCATATAACTCTACAGACATCTTCTATACCGTGATCGCATCTACTGTACCATAAACTCTACAGACTTCTATACCATGTTTGCATCTACTGTGCCATAAAACTCTACAAACGTCTTCTATGCCGTGTTTGCATCTACTGTGCTATAAAACTCTAAAGACTTATTCTATGCCGTGATTGCATCTCTGTGACATAACACTCTACAGATTTATTCTATACCGTGATTGCATCTACTGTACCATACAACTCTACAGACTTCTTCTATACCGTAATTGCCTCTTCTGTGCCATAAAATTCTACAGACGTCTTCTAGACCGTGATTGCATCTACTGTACCATACAACTATACAGACTTCTTCTATACCGTAATTGCCTCTTCTGTGCCATAAAATTCTACAGACGTCTTCTAGACCGTGATTGCATCTACTGTGCCATAAAACTCTACAGACTTATTCTATGCCATGATTGCATCTACTGTGCCATAAAACTCTACATACGTCTTCTATGCCGTGATTGCATCTATTGTGCCATAAAACTCTACAGACTTATTCTATGCCATGATTGCATCTACTGCACCATAAAACTCTACAGACTTATTCTATGCCATGATTGCATCTACTGTGCCATAAAACTCTACATACGTCCTCTATGCCGTGATTACATCTATTGTGCCATAAAACTCTACATGCGTCTTCTATGCCATGATTGCATCTACTGCGCCATAAAACTCTACAGACTTATTCTATGCCATGATTGCATCTACTGTGCCATAAATCTCTACAAACGTCTTCTATGCCGTGTTTGCATCTACCGTGCCATAAAACTCTACTGACTTACTCTATGCCATGATTGCATCTACTGTGCCATAAAATTCTACAAACGTCTTCTATGCCGTGTTTGCATCTACTGTGCCATAAAACTCTAAAGACTTATTCTATGCTGTGATTGCATCTACTGTGACATAACCCTCTACAGACTTATTCTATACCGTGATTGCATCTACTGTGCCATAAAACTACAGTCTTCTATGCCGTGATTGCATCTACTGTACCATACAACTCTACAGAATTCTTCTCTACCGTAATTGCCTCTACTGTGCCATAAAACTCTACAGACGTCTTCTATACAATGATTGCATCTACTGTACCATAAAACTCTACAGACTTCTATACCATGTTTGCATCTACTGTGCCATACACTCTACAGACTTTTTCTATGCCGTGATTGCATCTACTGTGGCATAAAACTCTACATACTTCTATACCATGTTTGCATCTACTGTGCCATAAACTCTACAGACTTCTTCTATGCCGTGATTGCATCTACTGTGCCATTAAACTCTACAGACTTCTTCTATGCCGTGATTGCATCTACTGTGGCATAAAACTCTACAGACTTCTTCTATGCCGTGATTGCATCTACTGTGCCATTAAACTCTACAGACTTCTTCTATACCGTGATTGCATCTACTGTGCCATACAACTCTACAGACGTCTTCTATGCCGTGTTTGCATCCACTGTGCCATAAAACTCTAAAGACTTATTATATGCCGTGATTGCATCTACTGTGACATACCACTCTACATACGTCTTCTACGCCATGATTGTATCTACTGTGCCATAAAACTCTACATGCGTCTTCTATGCCATGATTGCATCTACTGCGCCATAAAACTCTACAGACTTATTCTATGCCATGATTGCATCTACTGTGACATAACAATCTACAGACTTATTCTATACCGTGATTGCATCTACTGTGCCATAAAACTCTACAAACGTCTTCTATGCCGTGTTTGCATCTACTGTGCCATAAAACTCTAAAGACTTATTCTATGCCGTGATTGCATCTACTGTGACCTAACAATCTACAGACATATTCTATACCTTGATTGCATCTACTGTGCCATAAAACTACAGTCTTCTATGCCGTGATTGCATCTACTGTACCATACAACGCTACAGACTTCTTCTATACCGTAATTGCCTCTTCTGTGCCATACAATTCTACAGACGTCTTCTATACCGTGATTGCATCTACTGTACCATAAAAATCTACGGACTGCTATACCATGTTTGCATCTACTGTGCCATAAAACTCTACAGACTTCTTCTATGCCGTGATTGCATCTACTGTGTCATAAAACTCTACTGACTTATTCTATGCCATGATTGCATCTACTGTGCCATAAAACTCTACATGCATCTTCTATGCCATGATTGCATCTACTGCGCCATAAAACTCTACAGACTTATTCTATGCCATGATTGCATCTACTGTGCCATAAACCTCTACAAACGTCCTCTATGCCCATGTTTGCATCTACTGTGCCATAAAACTCTAAAGACTTTTTCTATGCCGTAATTGCATCTACTGTGCCATACAACTAGTCTTCTATGCCGTGATTGCATCTACTGTACCATACAACTCAACAGACTTCTTCTATACCGTAATTGCCTCTACTGTGCCATAAAACTCTACAGACGTCTTCTATACAGTGATTGCATCTACTGTGCCATAAAACTCTACAGACGTGTTCTATACCGTGATTGCATCTACTGTACCATAAAACTCTACAGACGTCTTCTATACAGTGATTGCATCTCCTGTACCATAAAACTCTACATACTTCTATACCATGTTTGCATCTACTGTGCCATAAACTCCACAGACTTCTTCTATGCCGTGATTGCATCTACTGTGGCATAAAACTCTACAGACTTCTTCTATGCCGTGATTGCATCTACTGTGCCATTAAACTCTACAGACTTCTTCTATACCGTGATTGCATCTACTGTGCCATAAAACTCTACAGACGTCTTCTATGCCGTGTTTGCATCCACTGTGCCATAAAACTCTAAAGACTTATTCTATGCCGTGATTGCATCTACTGTGACATACCACTCTACATACTTCTTCTATACCGTGATTGCATCTACTGTGCCATAAAACTGTACATACGTCTTCTATGCCATGATTGCATCTACTGAGCCATAAAACACTACATACGTCTTCTACGCCATGATTGTATCTACTGTGCCATAAAACTCTACATGCGTCTTCTATGCCATGATTGCATCTACTGCGCCATAAAACTCTACAGACTTATTCTATGCCATGATTGCATCTACTGTGACATAACAATCTACAGACTTATTCTATACCGTGATTGCATCTACTGTGCCATAAAACTCTACAAACGTCTTCTATGCCGTGTTTGCATCTACTGTGCCATAAAACTCTAAAGACTTATTCTATGCCGTGATTGCATCTACTGTGACATAACAATCTACAGACTTATTCTATACCTTGATTGCATCTACTGTGCCATAAAACTACAGTCTTCAATGCCGTGATTGCATCTACTGTACCATACAACGCTACAGACTTCTTCTATACCGTAATTGCCTCTTCTGTGCCATACAATTCTACAGACGTCTTCTATACCGTGATTGCATCTACTGTACCATAAAAATCTACGGACTGCTATACCATGTTTGCATCTACTGTGCCATAAAACTCTACAGACTTCTTCTATGCCGTGATTGCATCTACTGTGTCATAAAACTCTACTGACTTATTCTATGCCATGATTGCATCTACTGTGCCATAAAACTCTACATGCATCTTCTATGCCATGATTGCATCTACTGCGCCATAAAACTCTACAGACTTATTCTATGCCATGATTGCATCTACTGTGCCATAAACCTCTACAAACGTCCTCTATGCCCATGTTTGCATCTACTGTGCCATAAAACTTGACATCCGTCTTCTATGCCGTGATTGCATCTACTGCGCCATAACACTCTACAGACGTATTCTATGCCATGATTGCATCTACTGGGCCATAAAACTCTACATACGGCTTCTATGCCGTGATTGGATCTATTGTGCCATAAAACTCTACATGCGTCTTCTATGCCATGATTGCATCTACTGCGCCATAAACCTCTACATGCGTCTTCTATGCCATGATTGCATCTACTGTGCCATAAACCTCTACAAACGTCCTCTATGCCCATGTTTGCATCTACTGTGCCATAAAACTCTAAAGACTTTTTCTATGCCGTAATTGCATCTACTGTGCCATACAACTAGTCTTCTATGCCGTGATTGCATCTACTGTACCATACAACTCAACAGACTTCTTCTATACCGTAATTGCCTCTACTGTGCCATAAAACTCTACAGACGTCTTCTATACAGTGATTGCATCTACTGTGCCATAAAACTCTGCAGACTTCGTCTATGCCATGATTGCATCTACTGTGCCATAAACCCTACAGACTTCTATACCGTAATTGCATCTACTGTGCCATAAAACTGTACAGACTTCTTCTATACCGTGATTGCATCTACTGAACCATAAAACTCTAAAGACTTCTATGCCGGGATTGCATCTACTGTGCCATAAAACTCTACATACTTCTTCTATACCGTGATTGCATCTACTGTGCCATAAAACTCTACAGACATCTTCTATACCGTGATTGCATCTACTGTACCATAAAACTCTACAGACTTCTATACCATGTTTGCATCTACTGTGCCATAAAACTCTACAGACTTCTTCTATACCGTGATTGCATCTACTGTGCCATAAAACTCTACAGACTTATTCTACGCTATGATTGCATCTACTGTGACATAAAACCGTACAGACTTATTCTATGCCATGATTGCATCTACTGTGCCATAAAACTGTACATACGTCTTCTATGCCATGATTGTATCTACTGTGCCATAACACTCTACAGACTTATTATATGCCATGATCGCATCTACTGTACCATAAACGCTACAGACTTCTATACCATGTTTGCATCTACTGTGCCATAAAACTCTACAGACGTCTTCTATACCGTGATTGCATCCACTGTACCATAAAACTCTACAGACTTCTATACCATGTTTGCATCTACTGTGCCATAAACTCTACAGACTTCTTCTATGCTGAGATTGCATCTACTGTGGCATAAAACTCTACAGACTTCTTCTATGCCGTGATTGCATCTACTGTGCCATTAAACTCTACAGACTTCTTCTTTACCGTATTTTGCCTCTTCTGTGCCATAAAATTCTACAGACGTCTTCTATACCGTCATTGCATCTACTGTACCATAAAACTCTACGGACTTCTATATCATGTTTGCATCTACTGTGCCATAAAACTCTACAGATTCCTTCTATGCTGTGATTGCATCTACTGTGCCATAAAACTCTACATGCGTCTTCTATGCCATGATTGCATCTACTGCGCCATAAAACTCTAGAGACTTCTTCTATGCCATGATTGCATCTACCCCGCCATATAACTCTACAGACGTCTTCTATACCGTGATCGCATCTACTGTACCATAAACTCTACAGACTTCTATACCATGTTTGCATCTACTGTGCCATAAAACTCTACAAACGTCTTCTATGCCGTGTTTGCATCTACCGTGCTATAAAACTCTAAAGACTTCTTCTAAGCCGTGATTGCATCTACTGTGCCATAAAACTCTACAGACTTACTCTATGCCATGATTGCATCTACTGAGCCATAAAACTGTACATACGTCTTCTATGCCATGATTGCATCTACTGAGCCATAAAACACTACAGAGTTATTATATGCCAGGATTGCATCTACTGTGCCATAAAACTCGACATACGTCTTCTATGCCGTGTTTGCATCTACTGTGCCATAAAACTCTACAGACTTATTCTATGCCATGATTGCATCTACTTTGCCATAAAACACTACATACGTCTTCTATGCCATTATTGTATCTACTGTGCCATAAAACTCTACATGCGTCTTCTATGCCATGATTGCATCTACTGCGCCATAAAACTCTACAGACTTATTCTATGCCATGATTGCATCTACTGTGCCATAAAACTCTAAAGACTTATTCTATGCTGTGATTGCATCCACTGTGACAACAATCTACAGACTTATTCTATACCGTGATTGCATCTACTGTGCCATAAAACTACAGTCTTCTATGCCGTGATTGCATCTACTGTACCATACAACGCTACAGACTTCTTCTATACCGTAATTGCCTCCACTGTGCCATAAAACTCTACAGACGTCTTCTATACCGTGATTGCATCTACTGTACCATAAAACTCTACAGACGTCTTCTATACCGTGATTGCATCTACTGTACCATAAAACTCTACAGACGTCTTCTATACAGTGATTGCATCTCCTGTACCATAAAACTCTACATACTTCTATACCATGTTTGCATCTACTGTGCCATAAACTCTACAGACTTCTTCTATGCCGTGATTGCATCTACTGTGGCATAAAACTCTACAGACTTCTTCTATGCCGTGATTGCATCTACTGTGCCATTAAACTCTACAGACTTCTTCTATACCGTGATTGCATCTACTGTGCCATAAAACTCTACAGACGTCTTCTATGCCGTGTTTGCATCCACTGTGCCATAAAACTCTAAAGACTTATTCTATGCCGTGATTGCATCTACTGTGACATACCACTCTACATACTTCTTCTATACCGTGATTGCATCTACTGTGCCATAAAACTGTACATACGTCTTCTATGCCATGATTGCATCTACTGAGCCATAAAACACTACATACGTCTTCTACGCCATGATTGTATCTACTGTGCCATAAAACTCTACATGCGTCTTCTATGCCATGATTGCATCTACTGCGCCATAAAACTCTACAGACTTATTCTATGCCATGATTGCATCTACTGTGACATAACAATCTACAGACTTATTCTATACCGTGATTGCATCTACTGTGCCATAAAACTCTACAAACGTCTTCTATGCCGTGTTTGCATCTACTGTGCCATAAAACTCTAAAGACTTATTCTATGCCGTGATTGCATCTACTGTGACATAACAATCTACAGACTTATTCTATACCTTGATTGCATCTACTGTGCCATAAAACTACAGTCTTCAATGCCGTGATTGCATATACTGTACCATACAACGCTACAGACTTCTTCTATACAGTAATTGCCTCTTCTGTGCCATACAATTCTACAGACGTCTTCTATACCGTGATTGCATCTACTGTACCATAAAAATCTACGGACTGCTATACCATGTTTGCATCTACTGTGCCATAAAACTCTACAGACTTCTTCTATGCCGTGATTGCATCTACTGTGTCATAAAACTCTACTGACTTATTCTATGCCATGATTGCATCTACTGTGCCATAAAACTCTACATGCATCTTCTATGCCATGATTGCATCTACTGCGCCATAAAACTCTACATACTTATTCTATGCCATGATTGCATCTACTGTGCCATAAACCTCTACAAACGTCCTCTATGCCCATGTTTGCATCTACTGTGCCATAAAACTTGACATCCGTCTTCTATGCCGTGATTGCATCTACTGCGCCATAACACTCTACAGACGTATTCTATGCCATGATTGCATCTACTTGCCCATAAAACTCTACATACGGCTTCTATGCCGTGATTGGATCTATTGTGCCATAAAACTCTACATGCGTCTTCTATGCCATGATTGCATCTACTGCGCCATAAACCTCTACATGCGTCTTCTATGCCATGATTGCATCTACTGCGCCATAAATCTCTACAAACGTCTTCTATGCAATGTTTGCATCTACTGTGCCATAAAACTCTAAAGACTTTTTCTATGCCGTGATTGCATCTACTTTGCCATAAAACTACAGTCTTCTATGCCGTGATTGCATCTAATGTACCATACAACTCAACAGACTTCTTCTATACCGTAATTGCCTCTACTGTGCCATAAAACTCTACAGACGTCTTCTATACAGTGATTGCATCTACTGTGCCATAAAACTCTGCAGACTTCGTCTATGCCATGATTGCATCTACTGTGCCATAAACCCTACAGACTTCTATACCGTAATTGCATCTACTGTGCCATAAAACTGTACAGACTTCTTCTATACCGTGATTGCATCTACTGAACCATAAAACTATAAAGACTTCTATGCCGGGATTGCATCTACTGTGCCATAAAACTCTACATACTTCTTCTATACCGTGATTGCATCTACTGTGCCATAAAACTCTACAGACATCTTCTATACCGTGATTGCATCTACTGTACCATAAAACTCTACAGACGTATTCTATGCCATGATTGCATCTACTGGGCCATAAAACTCTACATGCGTCTTCTATGCCATGATTGCATCTACTGTGCCATAAAACTGTACATACGTCTTCTATGCCACGATTGTATCTACTGTGCCATAACACTCTACAGACTTATTATATGCCATGATCGCATCTACTGTACCATAAACGCTACAGACTTCTATACCATGTTTGCATCTACTGTGCCATAAAACTCTACAGACGTCTTCTATACCGTGATTGCATCCACTGTACCATAAAACTCTACAGACTTCTATACCATGTTTGCATCTACTGTGCCATAAACTCTACAGACTTCTTCTATGCTGAGATTGCATCTACTGTGGCATAAAACTCTACAGACTTCTTCTATGCCGTGATTGCATCTACTGTGCCATTAAACTCTACAGACTTCTTCTTTACCGTATTTTGCCTCTTCTGTGCCATAAAATTCTACAGACGTCTTCTATACCGTCATTGCATCTACTGTACCATAAAACTCTACGGACTTCTATATCATGTTTGCATCTACTGTGCCATAAAACTCTACAGATTCCTTCTATGCTGTGATTGCATCTACTGTGCCATAAAACTCTACATGCGTCTTCTATGCCATGATTGCATCTACTGCGCCATAAAACTCTACAGACTTCTTCTATGCCATGATTGCATCTACCCCGCCATATAACTCTACAGACGTCTTCTATACCGTGATCGCATCTACTGTACCATAAACTCTACAGACTTCTATACCATGTTTGCATCTACTGTGCCATAAAACTCTACAAACGTCTTCTATGCCGTGTTTTCATCTACCGTGCTATAAAACTCTAAAGACTTATTCTATGCCGTGATTGCATCTCTGTGACATAACACTCTACAGATTTATTCTATACCGTGATTGCATCTACTGTACCATACAACTCTACAGACTTCTTCTATACCGTAATTGCCTCTTCTGTGCCATAAAATTCTACAGACGTCTTCTAGACCGTGATTGCATCTACTGTACCATACAACTCTACAGACTTCTTCTATACCGTAATTGCCTCTTCTGTGCCATAAAATTCTACAGACGTCTTCTAGACCGTGATTGCATCTACTGTGCCATAAAACTCTACAGACTTATTCTATGCCATGATTGCATCTACTGTGCCATAAAACTCTACATACGTCTTCTATGCCGTGATTGCATCTATTGTGCCATAAAACTCTACAGACTTAATCTATGCCATGATTGCATCTACTGCACCATAAAACTCTACAGACTTATTCTATGCCATGATTGCATCTACTGTGCCATAAAACTCTACATACGTCCTCTATGCCGTGATTACATCTATTGTGCCATAAAACTCTACATGCGTCTTCTATGCCATGATTGCATCTACTGCGCCATAAAACTCTACAGACTTATTCTATGCCATGATTGCATCTACTGTGCCATAAATCTCTACAAACGTCTTCTATGCCGTGTTTGCATCTACCGTGCCATAAAACTCTACTGACTTACTCTATGCCATGATTGCATCTACTGTGCCATAAAATTCTACAAACGTCTTCTATGCCGTGTTTGCACCTACTGTGCCATAAAACTCTAAAGACTTATTCTATGCCGTGATTGCATCTACTGTGACATAACCCTCTACACACTTATTCTATACCGTGATTGCATCTACTGTGCCATAAAACTACAGTCTTCTATGCCGTGATTGCATCTACTGTACCATACAACTCTACAGAATTCTTCTCTACCGTAATTGCCTCTACTGTGCCATAAAACTCTACAGACGTCTTCTATACAATGATTGCATCTACTGTACCATAAAACTCTACAGACTTCTATACCATGTTTGCATCTACTGTGCCATACACTCTACAGACTTTTTCTATGCCGTGATTGCATCTACTGTGGCATAAAACTCTACATACTTCTATACCATGTTTGCATCTACTGTGCCATAAACTCTACAGACTTCTTCTATGCCGTGATTGCATCTACTGTGGCATAAAACTCTACAGACTTCTTCTATGCCGTGATTGCATCTACTGTGCCATTAAACTCTACAGACTTCTTCTATGCCGTGATTGCATCTACTGTGGCATAAAACTCTACAGACTTCTTCTATGCCGTGATTGGATCTACTGTGCCATTAAACTCTACAGACTTCTTCTATACCGTGATTGCATCTACTGTGCCATAAAACTCTACAGACGTCTTCTATGCCGTGTTTGCATCCACTGTGCCATAAAACTCTAAAGACTTATTCTATGCCGTGATTGCATCTACTGTGACATACCACTCTACATACTTCTTCTATACCGTGATTGCATCTACTGTGCCATAAAACTGTACATACGTCTTCTATGCCATGATTGCATCTACTGAGCCATAAAACACTACATACGTCTTCTACGCCATGATTGTATCTACTGTGCCATAAAACTCTACATGCGTCTTCTATGCCATGATTGCATCTACTGCGCCATAAAACTCTACAGACTTATTCTATGCCATGATTGCATCTACTGTGACATAACAATCTACAGACTTATTCTATACCGTGATTGCATCTACTGTGCCATAAAACTCTACAAACGTCTTCTATGCCGTGTTTGCATCTACTGTGCCATAAAACTCTAAAGACTTATTCTATGCCGTGATTGCATCTACTGTGACCTAACAATCTACAGACTTATTCTATACCTTGATTGCATCTACTGTGCCATAAAACTACAGTCTTCTATGCCGTGATTGCATCTACTGTACCATACAACGCTACATACTTCTTCTATACCGTAATTGCCTCTTCTGTGCCATACAATTCTACAGACGTCTTCTATACCGTGATTGCATCTACTGTACCATAAAAATCTACGGACTGCTATACCATGTTTGCATCTACTGTGCCATAAAACTCTACAGACTTCTTCTATGCCGTGATTGCATCTACTGTGTCATAAAACTCTACTGACTTATTCTATGCCATGATTGCATCTACTGTGCCATAAATCTCTACATGCATCTTCTATGCCATGATTGCATCTACTGCGCCATAAAACTCTACAGACTTATTCTATGCCATGATTGCATCTACTGTGCCATAAACCTCTACAAACGTCCTCTATGCCCATGTTTGCATCTACTGTGCCATAAAACTCTAAAGACTTTTTCTATGCCGTAATTGCATCTACTGTGCCATACAACTAGTCTTCTATGCCGTGATTGCATCTACTGTACCATACAACTCAACAGACTTCTTCTATACCGTAATTGCCTCTACTGTGCCATAAAACTCTACAGACGTCTTCTATACAGTGATTGCATCTACTGTGCCATAAAACTCTGCAGACTTCGTCTATGCCATGATTGCATCTACTGTGCCATAAACCCTACATACTTCTATACCGTAATTGCATCTACTGTGCCATAAAACTGTACAGACTTCTATACCGTGATTGCATCTACTGAACCATAAAACTCTAAAGACTTCTATGCCGGGATTGCATCTACTGTGCCATAAAACTCTACATACTTCTTCTATACCGTGATTGCATCTACTGTGCCATAAAACTCTACAGACATCTTCTATACCGTGATTGCATCTACTGTACCATAAAACTCTACAGACTTCTATACCATGTTTGCATCTACTGTGCCATAAAACTCTACAGACTTCTTCTATACCGTGATTGCATCTACTGTGCCATAAAACTCTACAGACTTATTCTACGCTATGATTGCATCTACTGTGACATAAAACCGTACAGACTTATTCTATGCCATGATTGCATCTACTGTGCCATAAAACTGTACATACGTCTTCTATGCCATGATTGTATCTACTGTGCCATAACACTCTACAGACTTATTATATGCCATGATCGCATCTACTGTACCATAAACGCTACAGACTTCTATACCATGTTTGCATCTACTGTGCCATAAAACTCTACAGACGTCTTCTATACCGTGATTGCATCCACTGTACCATAAAACTCTACAGACTTCTATACCATGTTTGCATCTACTGTGCCATAAACTCTACAGACTTCTTCTATGCTGAGATTGCATCTACTGTGGCATAAAACTCTACAGACTTCTTCTATGCCGTGATTGCATCTACTGTGCCATTAAACTCTACAGACTTCTTCTTTACCGTATTTTGCCTCTTCTGTGCCATAAAATTCTACAGACGTCTTCTATACCGTCATTGCATCTACTGTACCATAAAACTCTACGGACTTCTATATCATGTTTGCATCTACTGTGCCATAAAACTCTACAGATTCCTTCTATGCTGTGATTGCATCTACTGTGCCATAAAACTCTACATGCGTCTTCTATGCCATGATTGCATCTACTGCGCCATAAAACTCTAGAGACTTCTTCTATGCCATGATTGCATCTACCCCGCCATATAACTCTACAGACGTCTTCTATACCGTGATCGCATCTACTGTACCATAAACTCTACAGACTTCTATACCATGTTTGCATCTACTGTGCCATAAAACTCTACAAACGTCTTCTATGCCGCGTTTGCATCTACCGTGCTATAAAACTCTAAAGACTTATTCTATGCCGTGATTGCATCTCTGTGACATAACACTCTACAGATTTATTCTATACCGTGATTGCATCTACTGTACCATACAACTCTACAGACTTCTTCTATACCGTAATTGCCTCTTCTGTGCCATAAAATTCTACAGACGTCTTCTAGACCGTGATTGCATCTACTGTGCCATAAAACTCTACAGACTTATTCTATGCCATGATTGCATCTACTGTGCCATAAAACTCTACATACGTCTTCTATGCCGTGATTGCATCTATTGTGCCATAAAACTCTACAGACTTATTCTATGCCATGATTGCATCTACTGCACCATAAAACTCTACAGACTAATTCTATGCCATGATTGCATCTACTGTGCCATAAAACTCTACATACGTCCTCTATGCCGTGATTGCATCTATTGTGCCATAAAACTCTACATGCGTCTTCTATGCCATGATTGCATCTACTGCGCCATAAAACTCTACAGACTTATTCTATGCCATGATTGCATCTACTGTGCCATAAATCTCTACAAACGTCTTCTACGCCGTGTTTGCATCTACCGTGCCATAAAACTCTACTGACTTACTCTATGCCATGATTGCATCTACTGTGCCATAAAATTCTACAAACGTCTTCTATGCCGTGTTTGCATCTACTGTGCCATAAAACTCTAAAGACTTATTCTATGCCGTGATTGCATCTACTGTGACATAACCCTCTACAGACTTATTCTATACCGTGATTGCATCTACTGTGCCATAAAACTACAGTCTTCTATGCCGTGATTGCATCTACTGTACCATACAACTCTACAGAATTCTTCTCTACCGTAATTGCCTCTACTGTGCCATAAAACTCTACAGACGTCTTCTATACAATGATTGCATCTACTGTACCATAAAACTCTACAGACTTCTATACCATGTTTGCATCTACTGTGCCATACACTCTACAGACTTTTTCTATGCCGTGATTGCATCTACTGTGGCATAAACCTCTACTGACTTCTTCTATGCCGTGATTGCATCTACCGTGCCATTAAACTCTACAGACTTCTTCTATACCGTGATTGCATCTACTGTGCCATAAAACTCTACAGACTTATTCTATGCCATGATTGCATCTACTGTGCCATAAAACTGTACATACGTCTTCTATGCTATGATTGCATCTACTGTGCCATAAAACACTAGAGCCTTATTATATGCCAGGATTGCATCTACTGTGCCATAAAACTCGACATACGTCTTCTATGCCTTGTTTGCATCTACTGGGCCATATAACTCTACAGACGTCTTCTATACCGTGATCGCATCTACTGTACCATAAACTCTATAGACTTCTATACCATGTTTGCATCTACTGTGCCATAAAACTCTACAGACGTCATCTATACCGTGATTGCATCTACTGTACAATAAAACTCTACAGACTTCTATACCATGTTTGCATCTACTGTGCCATAAACTCTACAGACTTATTCTATGCTGTGATTGCATCTACTGTGGCCAAAAACTCTACAGACGTCTTCTATGCCGTGATTGCATCTACTGTGCCATTAAACTCAACAGACTTCTTCTATACCGTGATTGCATCTACTGTGCCATAAAACTCTACAGACTTATTCTATGCCATGATTGCATCTAATGTGCCATAAAACTGTACATACGTCTTCTATGCCATGATTGCATCTACTGTGCCATAAAACTCTACAGACTTATTATATGCCATGATTGCATCTACTGTGCCATAAAACTCGACATACGTCTTCTATGCCATGATTGCATCTACTGTACCATACAACTCAACAGACTTCTTCTATACCGTAATTGCCTCTACTGTGCCATAAAACTCTACAGACGTCTTCTATACCGTGATTGCATGTACTGTACCATACAGCTGTACAGACTTCTTCTATACCATAATTGCCTCTACTGTGCCATAAAACTCTACAGACGTCTTCTGTACCGTGATTGCATCTACTGTACCATAAAACTCTACATATTTCTATACCATGTTTGCATCTGCTGTGCCATAACACTCTACAGACGTCTTCTATACCGTGATTGCATCTACTGTACCAAAAACTCTACAGACTTCTTCCATGCCGTGATTGCATCTACTGTGCCATTAAACCCTACGGAGTTCTTCTATACCATGATTGCATCTACTGTGCCATAACACCCTACAGACTTATTCTATGCCATGATTGCATCTACTGTGCCATAAAACTGTACATACGTCTTCTATGTCATGATTGCATCTACTGTGCCATAACACACTACAGACTTATTATATGCCATGATTGCATCTAGTGTGCCATAAAACTCGACATATGTCTTCTATGCCGTGATTGCATCTACTGTGCCATTAAACTCTACAGACGTATTCTATGCCATGATTGCATCTACTGGGCCATAAAACTCTACATACGTCTTCTATGCCGTGATTGCATCTATTGTGCCATAAAACTCTACATGCGTCTTCTATGCCATGATTGCATCTACTGCGCCATAAAACTCTACATGCGTCTTCTATGCCATGATTGCATCTACTGTGCCATAAAACTCTACAGACTTCTTCTATGCCGTGATTGCATCTACTGTGCCATAAAACTCTACATGCGTCTTCTATGCCATGATTGCATCTACTGCGCCATAAAACTCTACAGACTTCTTCTATGCCATGATTGCATCTACCCCGCCATATAACTCTACAGACGTCTTCTATACCGTGATCGCATCTACTGTACCATAAACTCTACAGACTTCTATACCATGTTTGCATCTACTGTGCCATAAAACTCTACAAACGTCTTCTATGCCGTGTTTGCATCTACCGTGCTATAAAACCCTAAAGACTTATTCTATGCCGTGATTGCATCGACTGTGACATAACACTCTACAGATTTATTCTATACCGTGATTGCATCTACTGTACCATACAACTCTACAGACTTCTTCTATACCGTAATTGCCTCTTCTGTGCCATAAAATTCTACAGACGTCTTCTATACCGTGATTGCATCTACTGTACCATAAAACTCTACGGACTTCTATACCATGTCTGCATCTACTGTGCCATAAACTCTACAGACTTCTTCTATGCCGTGATTGCGTCTACTGTGCCATAAAACTCTACTGACTTATTCCATGCCATGATTGCATCTACTGTGCCATAAAACTCTACATGCATCTTCTATGCCATGATTGCCTCTACTGCGCCATAAAACTATACAAACGTCTTCTATGCAATGTTTGCATCTACTGTGCCATAAAACTCTAAAGACTTTTTCTATGCCATGATTGCATCTACTGCGCCATAAAACTCTACAAACGTCTTCTATGCAATGTTTGCATCTACTGTGCCATAACACTCTACAGACTTATTATATGCCATGATTGCATCTACTGTGCCATAAAACTTGACATCCGTCTTCTATGCCGTGATTGCATCTACTGCGCCATAACACTCTACAGACGTATTCTATGCCATGATTGCATCTACTGGGCCATAAAACTCTACATACGGCTTCTATGCCGTGATTGGATCTATTGTGCCATAAAACTCTACATGCGTCTTCTATGCCATGATTGCATCTACTGCGCCATAAACCTCTACATGCGTCTTCTATGCCATGATTGCATCTACTGCGCCATAAATCTCTACAAACGTCTTCTATGCAATGTTTGCATCTACTGTGCCATAAAACTCTAAAGACTTTTTCTATGCCGTGATTGCATCTACTTTGCCATAAAACTACAGTCTTCTATGCCGTGATTGCATCTAATGTACCATACAACTCTACAGACTTCTTCTATACCGTAATTGCCTCTACTGTGCCATAAATCTCTACAGACTTCTTCTATGCCGTGATTGCATCTACTGTGCCATAAAACTCTACAGACTTCTTCTATACCGTGATTGCATCTACAGTGCCATAAAACTCTACAGACTTATTCTATGCCATGATTGCATCTACTGTACCATACAACTCTACAGACTTCTTCTATACCGTAATTGCCTCTACTGTGCCATAAAACTCTACAGACGTCTTCTATACCGTGATTGCATCTACTGTACCATAAAACTCTACAGATTTCTATACCATGTTTGCATCTACTGTGCCATAACAGTCTACATACGTATTCTATACCGTGATTGCATCTACTGTACCATAAACTCTACAGACTTCTTCTATGCCGTGATTGCATCTACTGTGGCATAAAACTCTACAGAGTTATTATATGCCATGATTGCATCTACTGTGCCATAAAACTCGACATACGTCTTCTATGCCATGATTGCATCTACTGTACCATACAACTCAACAGACTTCTTCTATACCGTAATTGCCTCTACTGTGCCATAAAACTCTACAGACGTCTTCTATACCGTGATCGCATCTACTGTACCATACAACTCTACAGACTTCTTCTATACCGTAATTGCCTCTACTGTGCCATAAAACTCTACAGACGTCTTCTATACCGTGATTGCATCTACTGTACCATAAAACTCTACATATTTCTATACCATGTTTGCATCTACTGTCCCATAAACTCTACAGACTTCTTCTATGCCGTGATTGCATCTACTGTGGCATAAAACTCTACAGACTTCTTCCATGCCGTGATTGCATCTACTGTGACATTAAACTCTACAGACTTCTTCTATACCGTGATTGCATCTACTGTGCCATAAAACCCTACAGACTTATTCTATGCCATGATTGCATCTACTGTGCCATAAAACTGTACATACGTCTTCTATGCCATGATTGCATCTACTGTGCCATAACACTCTACAGACTTATTATATGCCATGATTGCATCTACTGTGCCATAAAACTCGACATACGTCTTCTATGCCGTGATTGCACCTACTGTGCCATTAAACTCTACATACTTCTTCTATACCGGGATTGCATCCACTGCGCCATAAAACTCTACAGACGTATTCTATGCCATGATTGCATCTACTGTGCCATAAAACTCTACATACGTCTTCTATGCCGTGATTGCATCTATTGTGCTAAAAAACTCTACATGCGTCTTCTATGCCATGATTGCATCTACTGCGCCATAACACTATACAGAGTTATTCTATGCCATGATTGCATCTACTGTGCCATAAAACTCTACAAACGTCTTCTATGCCGTGTTTGCATCTACCATGCCATAAAACTCTAAAGACTTATTCTATGTCGTGATTGCATCTACTGTGACATAACACTCTACAGATTTATTCTATACCGTGATTGCATCTACTGTGCCATAAAACTAGTCTTCTATGCCGTGATTGCATCTACTGTACCATACAAATCTACAGACTTCTTCTATACCGTAATTGCCTCTTCTGTGCCATAAAATTCTACATACGTCTTCTATGCCGTGATTGCATCTACCGTGCTAAAAACCCCTAAAGACTTATTCTATGCCGTGATTGCATCTACTGTGACATAACACTATACAGATTTATTCTATACCGTGATTGCATCTACTCTACCATACAACTCTACAGACTTCTTCTATACCGTAATTACCTCTTCTGTGCCATAAAATTCTACAGACGTCTTCTATACCGTGATTGCATCTACTGTACCATAAAACTCTACGGACTTCTATACCATGTTTGCATCTACTGTGCCATAAAGGTCTACAGACTTCTTCTATGCCGTGATTGCATCTACTGTGCCATAAAACTCTACTGACTTATTCTATGCCATGAATGCATCTACTGTGCCATAAAACTCTACAAACGTCTTCTATGCCGTGTTTGCATCTACCATGCCATAAAACTCTAAAGACTTATTCTATGTCGTGATTGCATCTACTGTGACATAACACTCTACAGATTTATTCTATACCGTGATTGCATCTACTGTGCCATAAAACTAGTCTTCTATGCCGTGATTGCATCTACTGTACCATACAAATCTACAGACTTCTTCTATACCGTAATTGCCTCTTCTGTGCCATAAAATTCTACATACGTCTTCTATGCCGTGATTGCATCTACCGTGCTATAAAACCCTAAAGACTTATTCTATGCCGTGATTGCATCTACTGTGACATAACACTATACAGATTTATTCTATACCGTGATTGCATCTACTCTACCATACAACTCTACAGACTTCTTCTATACCGTAATTGCCTCTTCTGTGCCATAAAATTCTACAGACGTCTTCTATACCGTGATTGCATCTACTGTACCATAAAACTCTACGGACTTCTATACCATGTTTGCATCTACTGTGCCATAAAGGTCTACAGACTTCTTCTATGCCGTGATTGCATCTACTGTGCCATAAAACTCTACTGACTTATTCTATGCCATGAATGCATCTACTGTCCCATAAAACTCTACATGCATCTTCTATGCCATGATTGCATCTACTGCGCCATAAACCTCTACAAACGTTTTCTATGCCATGTTTGCATCTACTGTGCCATAAAACTACAGTCTTCTATGCCGTGATTGCATCTACTGTACCATACAACTCAACAGACTTCTTCTATACCGTAATTGCCTCTACTGTGCCATAAAACTCTACAGACGTCTTCTATACCGTGATTGCATCTACTGTACCATACAACTCTACAGACTTCTTCTATACCGTAATTGCCTCTACTGTGCCATAAAACTCTACAGACGTCTTCTATACCGTGATTGCATCTACTGTACCATAAAACTCTACATATTTCTATACCATGTTTGCATCTACTGTCCCATAAACTCTACAGACTTCTTCTATGCCGTGATTGCATCTACTGTGGCATAAAACTATACAGACTTCTTCCATGCCGTGATTGCATCTACTGTGCCATTAAACTCTACAGAGTTCTTCTATACCGTGATTGCATCTACTGTGCCATAAAACCCTACAGACTTATTCTATGCCATGATTGCATCTACTGTGCCATAAAACTGTACATACGTCTTCTATGCCATGATTGCATCTACTGTGCCATAACACTCTACATACTTATTATATGCCATGATTGCATCTACTGTGCCATTAAACTCTAGAGACTTCTTCTATACCGGGATTGCATCTACTGCGCCATAAAACTCTACATACGTCTTCTATGCCGTGATTGCATCTACTGGGCCATAACACTCTACATACGTCTTCTATGCCGTGATTGCATCTATTGTGCCATAAAACTCTACATGCGTCTTCTATGCCATGATTGCATCTACTGCGCCATAAACCTCTACATGCGTCTTCTATGCCATGATTCTACATGCGTCTTCTATACCGTGATCGCATCTACTGTACCATAAACTCTACAGACTTCTATACCATGTTTGCATCTACTGTGCCATAACACTCTACAGACGTCTTCTATACCGTGATTGCATCCACTGTACCATAAAACTCTACAGACTTCTATACCATGTTTGCATCTACTGTGCCATTAACTCTACAGACTTCTTCTATGCTGTGATTGCATCTACTGTGGCATAAAACTCTACAGACTTATTCTATGCCATGATTGCATCTACTGTACCATACAACTCTACAGACGTCTTCTATGCCGTGACTGCATCTATTGTGCCATAAAACTCTACATGCGTCTTCTATGCCGTGATTGCATCTACTGTGCCATTAAACTCTACAGACTTCTTCTATACCGTGATTGCATCTACAGTGCCATAAAACTCTGCAGACTTATTCTATGCCATGATTGCATCTACTGTACCATACAACTCTACAGACTTCTTCTATACCGTGATCGCATCTACTGTACCATAAACTCTACAGACTTCTATACCATGTTTGCATCTACTGTGCCATAAAACTCTACAGACGTCTTCTATACCATGATTGCATCCACTGTACCATAAATCTCTACAGACTTCTATACCATGTTTGCATCTAGTGTACCATAAACTCTACAGACTTCTTCTATGCCGTGATTGCATCTACTGTGGCATAAAACTCTACAGACTTCTTCCATGCCGTGATTGCATCTACTGTGACATTAAACTCTACAGACTTCTTCTATACCGTGATTGCATCTACTGTGCCATAAAACCCTACAGACTTATTCTATGCCATGATTGCATCTACTGTGCCATAAAACTGTACATACGTCTTCTATGCCATGATTGCATCTACTGTGCCATAACACTCTACAGACTTATTATATGCCATGATTGCATCTACTGTGCCATAAAACTCGACATACGTCTTCTATGCCGTGATTGCACCTACTGTGCCATTAAACTCTACAGACTTGTTCTATACTGGGATTGCATCCACTGCGCCATAAAACTCTACAGACGTATTCTATGCCATGATTGCATCTACTGTGCCATAAAACTCTACATACGTCTTCTATGCCGTGATTGAATCTATTGTGCCAAAAACCTCTACATGCGTCTTCTATGCCATGATTGCATCTACTGCGCCATAAAACTATACAGAGTTATTCTATGCCATGATTGCATCTACTGTGCCATAAAACTCTACAAACGTCTTCTATGCCGTGTTTGCATCTACCATGCCGTAAAACTCTAAAGACTTATTCTATGTCGTGATTGCATCTACTGTGACATAACACTCTACAGATTTATTCTATACCGTGATTGCATCTACTGTGCCATAAAACTAGTCGTCTATGCCGTGATTGCATCTACTGTACCATACAAATCTACAGACTTCTTCTATACCGTAATTGCCTCTTCTGTGCCATAAAATTTTACATACATCTTCTATGCCGTGATTGCATCTACCGTGCTATAAAACTCTACGGACTTCTATACCAAGTTTGCATCTACTGTGCCATAAAAGTCTACAGACTTCTTCTATGCCGTGATTGCATCTACTGTGCCCTACAACTCTACTGACTTATTCTATGCCATGATTGCATCTACTGTGCCATAAAACTAGTCTTCTATGCCGTGATTGCATCTCCTGTACCATACAAATCTACAGACTTCTTCTATACCGTAATTGCCTCTTCTGTGCCATAAAATTCTACATACGTCTTCTATGCCGTGATTGCATCTACCGTGCTATAAAACTCTATGGACTTCTATACCAAGTTTGCATCTACTGTGCCATAAAAGTCTACAGACTTCTTCTATGCCGTGATTGCATCTACTGTGCCATAAATCCAGTCTTCTATGCCGTGATTGCATCTACTGTACCATACAAATCTACAGACTTCTTCTATACCGTAATTGCCTCTTCTGTGCCATAAAATTCTACATACGTCTTCTATGCCGTGATTGCATCTACCGTGCTATAAAACTCTAAAGAGTTATTCTATGCCGTGATTGCATCTACTGTGACATAACACTATACAGATTTATTCTATACCGTGATTGCATCTACTGTACCATACAACTCTACAGACTTCTTCAATACCGTAATTGCCTCTTCTGTGCCATAAAATTCTACAGACGTCTTCTATAACGTGATTGCATCTACTGTACCATAAAACTCTACGGACTTCTATACCAAGTTTGCATCTACTGTGCCATAAAAGTCTACAGACTTCTTCTATGCCGTGATTGCATCTACTGTGCCCTACAACTCTACTGACTTATTCTATGCCATGATTGCATCTATTGTGCCATAAAACTCTACATGCATCTTCTATGCCATGATTGCATCTACTGCGCCATAAACCTCTACAAACGTTTTCTATGCCATGTTTGCATCTACTGTGCCATAAAACTCTAAAGACTTTTTCTATGCCGTGATTGCATCTACTTTGCCATAAAACTACAGTCTTCTATGCCGTGATTGCATCTACTGTACCATACAACTCTACAGACTTCTTCTATACCGTAATTGCCTCTACTGTGCCATAAAACTCTACAGACGTCTTCTATACAGTGATTGCATCTACTGTACCATAAAACTCTACAGACTTCTATACCATGTTTGCATCTACTGTGCCATAAACTATAAAGACTTCTTCTATGCCGTGATTGCATCTCCTGTGGCATAAAACTCTACAGACTTCTTCTAAGCCATGATTGCATCTACTGTGCCATTAAACTCTACAGACTTCTTCTATACCGTGATTGCATCTACTGTGCCATAAAACTCTACAGACTTACTCTATGCCATGATTGCATCTACTGAGCCATAATACTGTACATACGTCTTCTATGCCATGATTGCATCTACTGAGCCATAAAACACTACAGAGTTATTATATGCCAGGATAGCATCTACTGTGCCATAAAACTCGACATACGTCTTCTATGCCGTGTTTGCATCTACTGTGCCATAAAACTCTACAGACTTATTCTATGCCATGATTGCATCTACTTTGCCATAAAACACTACGTACGTCTTCTATGCCATTATTGTATCTACTGTGCCATAAAACTCTACATGCGTCTTCTATGCCATGATTGCATCTACTGCGCCATAAAACTCTACAGACTTATTCTATGCCATGATTGCATCTACTGTGCCATAAAACTCTAAAGACGTATTCTATGCTGTGATTGCATCCACTGTGACAACAATCTACAGACTTATTCTATACCGTGATTGCATCTACTGTGCCATAAACTACAGTCTTCTATGCCGTGATTGCATCTACTGTACCATACAACGCTACAGACTTCTTCTATACCGTAATTGCCTCTACTGTGCCATAAAACTCTACAGACGTCTTCTATACCGTGATTGCATCTACTGTACCATAAAACTCTACAGACGTCTTCTATACCGTGATTGCATCTACTGTACCATAAAACTCTACAGACGTCTTCTATACAGTGATTGCATCTCCTGTACCATAAAACTCTACATACTTCTATACCATGTTTGCATCTACTGTGCCATAAACTCTACAGACTTCTTCTATGCCGTGATTGCATCTACTGTGGCATAAAACTCTACAGACTTCTTCTATGCCGTGATTGCATCTACTGTGCCATTAAACTCTACAGACTTCTTCTATACCGTGATTGCATCTACTGTGCCATAAAACTCTACAGACGTCTTCTATGCCGTGTTTGCATCCACTGTGCCATAAAACTCTAAAGACTTATTCTATGCCGTGATTGCATCTACTGTGACATACCACTCTACATACTTCTTCTATACCGTGATTGCATCTACTGTGCCATAAAACTGTACATACGTCTTCTATGCCATGATTGCATCTACTGAGCCATAAAACACTACATACGTCTTCTACGCCATGATTGTATCTACTGTGCCATAAAACTCTACATGCGTCTTCTATGCCATGATTGCATCTACTGCGCCATAAATCTCTACAGACTTATTCTATGCCATGATTGCATCTACTGTGACATAACAATCTACAGACTTATTCTATACCGTGATTGCATCTACTGTGCCATAAAACTCTACAAACGTCTTCTATGCCGTGTTTGCATCTACTGTGCCATAAAACTCTAAAGACTTATTCTATGCCGTGATTGCATCTACTGTGACATAACAATCTACAGACTTATTCTATACCTTGATTGCATCTACTGTGCCATAAAACTACAGTCTTCTATGCCGTGATTGCATCTACTGTACCATACAACGCTACAGACTTCTTCTATACCGTAATTGCCTCTTCTGTGCCATACAATTCTACAGACGTCTTCTATACCGTGATTGCATCTACTGTACCATAAACATCTACGGACTGCTATACCATGTTTGCATCTACTGTGCCATAAAACTCTACAGACTTCTTCTATGCCGTGATTGCATCTACTGTGTCATAAAACTCTACTGACTTATTCTATGCCATGATTGCATCTACTGTGCCATAAAACTCTACATGCATCTTCTATGCCATGATTGCATCTACTGCGCCATAAAACTCTACAGACTTATTCTATGCCATGATTGCATCTACTGTGCCATACAACTAGTCTTCTATGCCGTGATTGCATCTACTGTACCATACAACTCAACAGACTTCTTCTATACCGTAATTGCCTCTACTGTGCCATAAAACTCTACAGACGTCTTCTATACAGTGATTGCATCTACTGTGCCATAAAACTCTGCAGACTTCGTCTATGCCATGATTGCATCTACTGTGCCATAAACCCTACAGACTTCTATACCGTAATTGCATCTACTGTGCCATAAAACTGTACAGACTTCTTCTATACCGTGATTGCATCTACTGAACCATAAAACTCTAAAGACTTCTATACCGTGATTGCATCTACTGTGCCATAAACTCTACAGACATCTTCTATACCGTGATTGCATCTACTGTACCATAAAACTCTACAGACTTCTATACCATGTTTGCATCTACTGTGCCATAAAACTCTACAGACTTCTTCTATGCCGTGATTGCATCTACTGTGGCATAAAACTCTACATACTTCTTCTATGCCGTGATTGCATCTACTGTGCCATAAAACTCTACAGACGTCTTCTATACCGTGATTGCATCTACTGTGCCATACAACTCTACAGACTTCTATACCATGTTTGCATCTACTGTGCCATAAACTATAAAGACTTCTTCTATGCCGTGATTGCATCTCCTGTGGCATAAAACTCTACAGACTTCTTCTAAGCCATGATTGCATCTACTGTGCCATTAAACTCTACAGACTTCTTCTATACCGTGATTGCATCTACTGTGCCATAAAACTCTACAGACTTACTCTATGCCATGATTGCATCTACTGAGCCATAATACTGTACATACGTCTTCTATGCCATGATTGCATCTACTGAGCCATAAAACACTACAGAGTTATTATATGCCAGGATAGCATCTACTGTGCCATAAAACTCGACATACGTCTTCTATGCCGTGTTTGCATCTACTGTGCCATAAAACTCTACAGACTTATTCTATGCCATGATTGCATCTACTTTGCCATAAAACACTACATACGTCTTCTATGCCATTATTGTATCTACTGTGCCATAAAACTCTACATGCGTCTTCTATGCCATGATTGCATCTACTGCGCCATAAAACTCTACAGACTTATTCTATGCCATGATTGCATCTACTGTGCCATAAAACTCTAAAGACTTATTCTATGCTGTGATTGCATCCACTGTGACAACAATCTACAGACTTATTCTATACCGTGATTGCATCTACTGTGCCATAAAACTACAGTCTTCTATGCCGTGATTGCATCTACTGTACCATACAACGCTACAGACTTCTTCTATACCGTAATTGCCTCTACTGTGCCATAAAACTCTACAGACGTCTTCTATACCGTGATTGCATCTACTGTGGCATAAAACTCTACAGACTTCTTCTATGCCGTGATTGCATCTACTGTGCCATTAAACTCTACAGACTTCTTCTATACCGTGATTGCATCTACTGTGCCATAAAACTCTACAGACTTATTCTATGCCATGATTGCATCTACTGTGACATAACAATCTACAGACTTATTCTATACCGTGATTGCATCTACTGTGCCATAAAACTCTACAAACGTCTTCTATGCCGTGTTTGCATCTACTGTGCCATAAAACTCTAAAGACTTATTCTATGCCGTGATTGCATCTACTGTGACATAACAATCTACAGACTTATTCTATACCTTGATTGCATCTACTGTGCCATAAAACTACAGTCTTCTATGCCGTGATTGCATCTACTGTACCATACAACGCTACAGACTTCTTCTATACCGTAATTGCCTCTTCTGTGCCATACAATTCTACAGACGTCTTCTATACCGTGATTGCATCTACTGTACCATAAACATCTACGGACTGCTATACCATGTTTGCATCTACTGTGCCATAAAACTCTACAGACTTCTTCTATGCCGTGATTGCATCTACTGTGTCATAAAACTCTACTGACTTATTCTATGCCATGATTGCATCTACTGTGCCATAAAACTCTACATGCATCTTCTATGCCATGATTGCATCTACTGCGCCATAAAACTCTACAGACTTATTCTAGGCCATGATTGCATCTACTGTGCCATAAACCTCTACAAACGTCCTCTATGCCCATGTTTGCATCTACTGTGCCATAAAACTCTAAAGACTTTTTCTATGCCGTAATTGCATCTACTGTGCCATACAACTAGTCTTCTATGCCGTGATTGCATCTACTGTACCATACAACTCAACAAACTTCTTCTATACCGTAATTGCCTCTACTGTGCCATAAAACTCTACAGACGTCTTCTATACAGTGATTGCATCTACTGTGCCATAAAACTCTGCAGACTTCGTCTATGCCATGATTGCATCTACTGTGCCATAAACCCTACAGACTTCTATACCGTAATTGCATCTACTGTGCCATAAAACTGTACAGACTTCTTCTATACCGTGATTGCATCTACTGAACCATAAAACTCTAAAGACTTCTATGCCGGGATTGCATCTACTGTGCCATAAAACTCTACATACTTCTTCTATACCGTGATTGCATCTACTGTGCCATAAACTCTACAGACATCTTCTATACCGTGATTGCATCTACTGTACCATAAAACTCTACAGACTTCTATACCATGTTTGCATCTACTGTGCCATAAAACTCTACAGACTTCTTCTATGCCGTGATTGCATCTACTGTGGCATAAAACTCTACATACTTCTTCTATGCCGTGATTGCATCTACTGTGCCATAAAACTCTACAGACGTCTTCTATACCGTGATTGCATCTACTGTGCCATACAACTCTACAGACTTATTCTATGCCATGATTGCATCTACTGTGCCATAAAACTCTACATACGTCTTCTATGCTGTGATTGCCTCTACTGTGCCATAAAACTCTACATATGTCTTTTATGCCATGATTGCATCTACTGTGCCATAAAACTCTACAGACTTATTATATGCCATGATTGCATCTACTGTGCCATAAAACTCGACATACGTCTTCTATTCCGTGTTTGCATCTACTGTGCCATAAAACTCTACAGACTTTTCTATGCCATGATTGCATCTACTGTGCCATAAAACTCTACATATGTCTTCTATGCCGTGATTGCATCTACTGTGCCAAAAAACTCTACATGTGTCTTCTATGCCGTGTTTGCATCTACTGTGCCATAAAACTCTAAAGACTTATTCTATGCCATGATTGCATCTACTGTGACATAACACTCTACAGACTTCTTCTATACCGTGATTGCATCTACTGTGCCATAAAAATACATTCTTCTATGTCGTGATTGCATCTACCGTACCATAAAACTCTACAGACTTCTACACCATGATTGCATCTACTGTGCCATAAAACTCTACAGACTTATTCTATGCGATGATTGCATCTACTGTGCCATACAACTCTACATACGTCTTCTATGCCATGATTGCATCTACTGTGCCATAAAACTCTACAGACTTATAACGTGGACACGTGGTTCCCTTTACCATACAGGAGCTGCCTGCTGATAGTGGCATCTCTAGGTCAAAGATCAAGGTCACCATGGCCTTAATACGTGACCTCTTTCATGTCTATATTTTCAATGTTAAGTTTTTGTGCTTGCCTATATTTTAGAGTTGCTTAATCCTACTGAAACCAAACTTGGACACATCGTTACAAATACCATAGCAAGGCAGCATGATAATAACGAGGTCAAACGTCAAAGCAATTCTGGCATTGTTATTTGACATCTGCTTTTTCAGCGTTTAGTTTTTCTCGTTTAACAAATCATTTCAGCAGTGGTTAATCCTATTGGAACTAAACTTGAACACACGTTTACCTATAATATTAGGAAGCAGCATGATAACGTTGAGGTCACAAGGTCAAAGGTCAAACTTACTGTGGCAAACAGAAGGCAGACGAGACATTATTTCTGCGGAATTCTTGTTTTTAAATTTATCACTGGAATGCTTCATAACGGAGTCAGTCATTCCAAATTTCAACTTTTATTCAGTGGCTTGACTCTGACTTAAAATTGAATGAAAGCATGAAATCTTTAGTGTCTGGATCTCTATCAATCAAGTTCATAAAGTCGTAGAGTTTATTGAATTCATTTTGCCCACAGATGGGTCGACACCACCACACACTGTACTCTATTCTGTTGTGGGATACATGACGAATTTATTTGGTTGCGGGGAATGCCGTAAAACTTTCTCGGAATGGCTCCTACAATGGAGGCTCGGGTTCATTCTGCTGGTGATGCTGTACTGTGGTTATGGAGGTGCGCAATAGATCTAATAAACGTCTCCATGGTGCTATTTCTATGGATCCTCGGCACATGAAGATACAGTTTCCGGATCAAGCTGTATGTCCGCTGTGTTACCAGGTGGGAAGTTCTTCCGAGGAGCCAAAGTTTGACGAGAAACGTATATTGACCTTTCTTGTTGAGTCTTTTTTATAGTGAAGACAGTATGATACCGGTATGTAGTGACATAGTTGTTGTAAATGTCCACGTGCGTACGCCAGAACTGGCTTGTGATTGTGTTAAAATGATGCAAGATAACCAGGCCCTAGACTGGTGGGAACTACAGCAAAAAGATGCAGATTTGAAAAAGGTCTGTGAATTTCTACAGAAACATAAAGATAATTTTCACAAAGACACAGGCATTAGTAGATACAATAAGCTCGAGGTATATCAAAGGAGTAAAGAATTGCGCTCGGCATCCGTGTCATTGCTCGCATTCAGTAAAGTGGACCTGAGTTTATGGATAGCTCTCTGGTTTGTTCCCATCGTTATTGTGATTCAGGTGTATTTCCATATAATGGTTCGTCGTCGCTGGCCACGGAAACGGGTTCCTATCTGATGTATTGGACATCGTTTGCACAGAATTATGCCTATGCTGTAATATTCCAAGTAACACACATTGTCAGCTACAAGTCAGTGATTGAGAGACTGAGGCCAGGTCCTTAAAACAATCGTAAGCTGTTAAGCGCACCTCGTTAGGCTAAGTCCATCCTTAAATAATATTTTAGGTGTAATGATAGCAAAGGTGTTGCTACATAACGATAACGCTTCAAAGCAGCATAAGGTCAAGAGATTGGCTATGATCAAATTAATACTGTTGGATTTGATTGTGACGTCTAACTCGACTAGATTGGACTACACCTATCCTAAATGAAAATGGCTACTCATGCAAAACTACATTTGATGATGATGTACTGAATAGCAATAAATTGGCTAATGAAGAAGTGTTGAATCTGAGAGAATTGAAACTCTGAATTTGAACTGGTTATCAGAATAGGACCAGATTTGGTAGTTGACCTAAGAGTGTTATAATCTCGTTTCCAATGAACACTACGACTATAATATGGCCGTAATAAAATAAGCTACTGGCGACATGACGTGTATTTCATGTATTTGGTGCTATGATTGTGATGAAACAATTAATTGACGTATAAAGGGATAATCTAGTGTAATGACTATGAGAGCTAGATTGACTAATGTATCCGAGTGAACTTGATGGTCGGATTGTAATCGTCTATCATAGCTAACGTATAACAAGGAGTATGCTAACTTATCAGATATGGGTATTGCTGCATTTGCTCATAATCAATCACGCCTTAACAAGGTTACCATTTCCTGAGCTGGTTGATGTATGACGCCACAGCAGTATTTGAAGATCAGTTCCCAAAGACTGATTTTAATTCCCAATCAACTTTATGGCCAAATTGAATGATTTAGAACCAAAAGCACACCGTTCCTTTAAATGTTAATTGATAGACAGCTGTATCGACAAACAATCAACAGTGGCTTTTGGTGAAACTTCTCACGGCTGGATCGTAGGTGGCCGCTAAAATGGGAACTGGGTTGTCTTAACGTATTCGTACAATAGACACTAAGTGTGAAGGAATCTCTGAGTTTTATTCTGAATGACTCGATCGCTATCAACTTTAAATTATACTCATGGTGATAAAGACGAATCACCTAGACGTGCTTACACTGCCGATTTAAAACTTAGTCCTTAAGACTAACCCACCAATGGTCTCGATGCAAACCTAGAGTTGGTCGATTATTGACTAATGGAAGATGGTGAGAAATAACGATATAATAAGACACGAATTTTGTTAAAATTGTTGAAATCCAAAATGTTTTCACTATTACTTCAACAAACTTCGAAACGAGAACAATTACGATACGATAACTTCACATTACAAATAAGACATGATGCTCGAAGTAACCTAGTTATATATATCATATAAACGGCCTTTTAGCCCGTTCCATATTTTTCGATATGAGCACACGTGCCATATTCAACGGAGTATTTTCATTGGCTGTTGGGTACGCAACCCATTTAAATTGACCAATTAAAACATCGATTGATGTGAGCGTGATGCGTAGGGATACTGTTTTACTACGATTCGTTTACTACGATTTGTCATTCATGAAACGTCATCGCTAAATGTCATCGTTTGATAGCTTATCAGTCGGCAGCGAAGTAACGATTGATGGCCGTGGCTCTGCGATAGTCTTAGAAGAAAAGTGTAGTTTACGGCTGACATCGCCAGATTTTGTGTTTGTCACTATATTTTGCTGTGCATTCAGTATCTGTTATCAAGTAGTGGCACGTCACAGCGGCGGTATCGATTTCACGAAAATCAACAATGAGAAATCAGATAAAAGTCACATCAGCAACTATTGGCAAATATTTCAAAATTACAGTTTATATGATAAATAAAATCTCAAACTCGGTCACTTTTCATATCACTATTATGATCCTCGCTAAAGCTCGTGAAAATTGATAATTTTCAACTCGGTCCGTAATAGTGATATGAAAAGTGACCGAGTTCCAGATTTTCTCACTCACTCTCTCTCTCTCTCTCTCTCTCTCTCTCTCTCTCTCTCTCTCTCTCTCTCTCTCTCTCTTATATATATATATATATATATATATATATATATATATATATATATATATATATATATATATATATATATATATATGCTCTTAGATTTGCCCTATATACCCCGGGGAGAGTGTGAAACCTTAATGCAAGCTGAAAGAGGTTGCCAAATAACTGATCCATATACTTAATTTCTAATAGCCGAAAAGTCCGAGTGGTACAACTTACTGAATCTGGGCGACTGGTCGGAGGCATCCATCATCTGGCACAGATGAAAATCCTGCCGACGGAGATGTGAATCTATCTTCATTGCAATTTCCGGAGCAGACACGATCCCAACTTCAGTGACTTGTCGATGGTTGGCACAGAATGTTCATAGTACATTATTCCTCTGACTCAATTACGACCGGACATCTCATATGGATCGTCGCACCCTCGGAAAATGGTGGAATACTTTCAGGATTCTATCATACCGATACGGCCATTATAACAAGGCCTCCGTTCAGCACATTAACAACATACTGAACAAAACGATTAAATGAACTTCAATCCTCTAGGATCATATGTGCATGGCGATTCCTCGGATTATTGTTCAAAGACTAACATTGCGAAAATTTTGCAATGAACATCCCAAGTACAGTTCGCATGATTTTGATATGTTAATGTGCGTGGTATGAGCCTTGATGCCTACCACGCGTGACATTTAGAGGGCATCGTTCCCATGTCACGGTGGCATGATCAGGTATTTCACCAGAATGGGTTGGGATGGAGAAATATAAAGATACCTAATCGAATGATAAATTATCAATTTGGATTAATAAACATTTCCTTCATTAGGAAAGGAGCCATTATTGACTAAAACACAAATTCCAATCTAAAACGTAATCACTCATTATCATAATAATACCGGAGTGACGTCACACATGTTACTCTCATTGTCAGCTACAAGTCAGTGATTGAGAGACTGAGACCGGGTCCTAAAAACTTTCGTACGCTGTTAAGAGCACCACACTATACTAAGAAAATCTGAGTTCTGATGTTAGGAACGGTCATTCTGTACTCGGTTTGCGAGTTGTGACATCAAATTTACCTTTAGATACCGCACTATGCAGGTTCTAAGTCTTAGTCAAGCCGCGTTCATTGAATCAATCATTTGCAAAGAATGTTGGGAACAATTAGACTTACTCATGACATGTAGTTTATTTTCGCAAAAAAATATGCAAGTTATAACAAACTATTCCAATCATTTCACACTGACAATCGGACATTAGGCCTTATTGAAAGACTAGTCGCCAGCGCTTGTCATCTAATTCCACATAATTCTCACTGCTGAATGCAATAAACTCACCGAATTCTCACTGCTGAATGCAATACACTCGCCTAATTGTCACTGCTGAATCTAAAACACTCGCCTAATTCTCACTGCTGAATGCAAAACACTCGCCCAATTCTCACTCCTGAATTAACCGGTTCTACATAGAATCTCTTGGATGCACACACAGGCATACATGCACGCACGCAATCACGCACGCACACACACACATACATACATGCATGCACGCACGCACACATACATATACGCACGCACGAACGCACGCACGCACGCACGCACGCACGCACGCACGCAATAATGAAGAATGGTTGTACTGTGACGAGTTGTGGCCACCTAATACAGGTATCAAAAATACCATGTCTAATATGACCATGTTTTACCTTCTTGATTTAGATTTAATACAAGTGTGTCCATGTGTTGATGTGTGTGCATGCGTATGTGTGATTACATACATGCAGAATTTAAATGACAGCTTGGTATCGTGAATGTTTTAAGTTTGTATATAATTATGCAGCTTGTGTGCAAGAAATTATGAATCATACGTTTAATCAGATTGATTCAGAGTAACATCTGTTATATGTAAGTTTTACTGCAAAATGTCCTGCAGGCATCGGCCATTATTAGCTCACCACTCATGGAAGGCCAAGTGAAGTTTGTCATAGTGACTGACCACCCGTTGATTTTCTGTCTGTCTGTTATTGTCAACCTTTTCCTTTAAGCATCTGAAGAACCACTGCTCTGATTTTTATTAAATTTGTCAGGAAACTTTCTTAGTCCATAGAGATCCAAGATTGTTTAAGGAAGCTGAATGGTTGATTTAGACGGCAGCCATCTTGTTCAAGGAAGTGGATTGGTTGATTTAAACGGCAGGCATCTTGTTCAAGGAAGCTGATTGGTTGATTTAGATGACAGCCATCTTGTTCAAGGAAGCTGATTGGTTGATTTAGACATTGTGTTCAGAATTGTTCAAGTGTAACTAATATGGTTTTGTTTTATTATGAGCGGTTCTGTAGCTGGACCAGCATTCTTAAAGAGACCCGGATTGAGCGATTTGTCTGATGGACATTGAATGATTTGTTTGATGGCCATCTTGGATGACCTAGTTTTCCACACTGGACCTTCTTAAAGAGAACATGATTGAACTATTTGTGTTGTCGGTCATCTTGGATGATTTGTCGGCCATCTTGAATGGTTTGACGGGCATCTTGGATTATATAGTTTTCACCACTGGACCTTCTTGAAGAGAACATGATTGAACGATTTGTTTGACGGCTATCTTGGATATTGTAATTAGGGACTAATGCCAATACAAGGGAGGTGGATGCATGGTAATATTTTTAATGGATCAGTTCTCCATGTAGAGCGTGCGTATGCAGGCATATCACGCGTAATGGAATAATCATCTTCACTGATTGGTGGCATAGTCAATCTGATGACGTGTGAGAAATGTCATTACAATCAGTTATCCTGAAGAATATTAGTCCATCTTAAGGGAGGAATTGACTTTGATTATATAAATGTAAAATTTTATTTTAGCCCTTTAATGGTCGAATT
>CM067362.1:4127831-4245038 GCA_034401795.1 Chaetoderma sp. LZ-2023a
ACGACACGACGATGTTGAGCCAGAGAATAACTTTAGAATACCTGAACAAGAGATTAACTATGGGATGTCTGATCCAGAGAATAATTTAAGAATACCTGATCCAAGAATAACTTTAGAATGTCTGATCCAGTGAATAATATTAGAATGTCTGATCCAGAGAATAACTTTAGAATGCCTGAGCCAGAGAATAACTTTAGAATGTCTGATCCAGAGAATAATTTAAGAATACCTGATCCAGAGAATAACCTTAGAATGTCTGCGATAGAGAATAACTTTAGAATGTCTGATCCAGAGAATAACTTCAGAATCTCTGATCCAGAGAATAACTTAAGAATATCTGATCCAGAGAATAACACTAGAATGCCTGAGCCAGAGAATAACCTTAGAATGTCTGATCCAGAGACTAACTGTAGAATGTCTGATCCAGAGAATAACTTTAGAATGTCTGATCCAGAGAAAAACTTTTGAATGCCTGAGCCAGAGAATAACTTTAGAATGCCTGAAACCAGAAAATAACCTTAGAATCCAGAGAATAACTAGAATGTCTGATCCAGAGAATAATTTAAGAATACATGATCCAGAGAATAACTTTAGAATGTCTGCGATAGAGAATAACTTTAGAATGTCTGATCCAGAGAATAACTTAAGAATATCTGATCCACAGAATAACTTTAGAATGCCTGAGCCAGAGAATAACTCTAGAATGTCTGATCCAGAGCATAAGTTTAGAATGTCTGATCCAGGGAATAATTTAAGAATACCTGATCCAGAGAATAACTCTAGAATGTCTGATCCAGAGCATAACTTTAGAATGTCTGATCCAGAGAATAACTTTAGAATGCCTGAGTCAGAGATTAACTTTAGAATGTCTGATCCAGAGAATAACTTTACATTATCTGATCTAGAGAATAATTTAAGGCTACCTGCTCCAAAGATTAACTGTAGTATGTCTGATCCAGAGAATAATGTAAGAATACCTGATCCAAGAATAACTTTAGAATGTCTGATCCAGAGAATAACTTTAGAATGCCTGAAACCAGAGAATAACCTTAGAAACCAGAGAATAACCTTAGGATGTCTGCTCCGGAGAATATCTTTAGAATGTATGCTCCAGAGAATAACTTTAGAATGCCTGATCCGGAGAATAACTTTAGAATATCTGCTCCAGAGAATAACTTTAGAATGTCTGATCCAGAGAATCACTTTAGAATGCCTGATCTAGAGTATAACTTTAGAATGTCTGCTCAATAGAATAAATTTAGAATGTCTGATCCAGAGAATAACTTTAGAATGCCTGACACCAGAGAATAACTTTAGAATGTCTGATCCAGAGAATAACTTTAGAATGTCTGCTCCAGAGAATAACTTTAGAATGTCTGATCCAAAGAATAACTTTAGAATGTCTGCTCCAGAGAATAACTCTAGAATGTATGCTCCAGAGAATAACTTTAGAATGCCTGATCCGGAGAATAACTTTAGAATATCTGCTCCAGAGAATAACTTTAGAATGTCTGATCCGGAGAATCACTTTAGAATGCCTGATCTAGAGAATAACTTTAGAATGTCTGCTCAATAGAATAAATTTAGAATGTCTAATCCAGAGATTAACTTTAGAATGCCTGACACCAGAGAATAACTTTAGAATGTCTGATCCAGAGAATAACTTTAGAATGTCTGCTCCAGAGAATAATTTTAGAATGTCTGATCCAGAGAATAACTTTAGAATGCCTGATCTAGAGAATAACTTTAGAGTGTCTGCTCCAGAGAATAATTTTAGAATGTCTGATCTAGAAAATAACTTTAGAATGTCTGAGCTAGAGAATAACTTTAGAATGTCACAGCTAGAGAATAATATTCGAATGCCTGATCTGGAGAATAACATTAAAATGCCTGATCTAGAGAATAACTTTAGAATATCTGATCCAGAGAATAACTTTAGAATGTCTGCTCCAGAGAATAACTTTAGAATGTATGCTCCAGAGAATAACTTTAGAATGCCTGATCCGGAGAATAACTTTAGAATGTCTGCTCCAGAGAATAACTTTAGAATGTATGCTCAAGAGAATAACTTTAGAATGCCTGATCCGGAGAATAACTTTAGAATATCTGCTCCAGAGAATAACTTTAGAATATCTGATCCAGAGAATCACTTTAGAATGCCTGATCTAGGGAATAACTTTAGAATGTCTGCTCAATAGAATAAATTTAGAATGTCTGCTCCAGAGAATAACTGTCGAATGTCTAATCCAGGGAATAACTTTAGAATGCTGGATGTAGAGAATAACTTTAGAATGTCTGATCCAGAGAATAACTTTAGAATGCCTGATCTAGAGAATAACTTTAAAATGCCTGATCTAGAGAATAACTTTAGAATGTCTGATCCAGAGAATAACTTTAGAATGTCTGCTCCAGAGAATAACTTTAGAATGTCTGCTCCAGAGAATAACTTTAGAATGTATGCTCCAGAGAATAACTTTAGAATGCCTGATCCGGAGAATAACTTTAGAATGTCTGCTCCAGAGAATAACTTTAGAATGTATGCTCAAGAGAATAACTTTAGAATGCCTGATCCGGAGAATAACTTTAGAATATCTGCTCCAGAGAATAACTTTAGAATGTCTGATCCAGAGAATCACTTTAGAATGCCTGATCTAGAGAATAACTTTAGAATGTCTGCTCAATAGAATAAATTTAGAATGTCTGCTCCACAGAATAACTGTCGAATGTCTGATCCAGGGAATAACTTTAGAATGCTGGATCTAGAGAATAACTTTAGAATGTCTGATCCAGAGAATAACTTTAGAATATCTGATTCAGGGAATAACTTTAGAATGCCTGATCTAGAGAATAACTTTAAAATGCCTGATCTAGAGAAAATTTTAGAATGTCTGATCCAGAGAATAACTTTAGAATGTCTGCTCCGGAGAATAACTTTAGAATGTATGCTCCAGAGAATAACTTTAGAATGCCTGATCCGGAGAATAACTTTAGAATATCTGCTCCAGAGAATAACTTTAGAATGTCTGATCCAGAGAATCACTTTAGAATGTCTGATCCAGAGAATAACTTTAGAATGCCTGAGCCAGAGAATAACTTTAGAATGTCTGATCCAGAGAATAATTGAAGAATACCTGATCCAGAGAATAACCTTAGAATGTCTGCGATAGAGAATAACTTTAGAATGTCTGATCCAGAGAATAACTTCAGAATCTCTGATCCAGAGAATAACTTAAGAATATCTGATCCAGAGAATAACACTAGAATGCCTGAGCCAGAGAATAACCTTAGAATGTCTGATCCAGAGACTAACTGTAGAATGTCTGATCCAGAGAATAACTTTAGAATGTCTGATCCAGAGAAAAACTTTTGAATGCCTGAGCCAGAGAATAACTTTAGAATGCCTGAAACCAGAAAATAACCTTAGAATCCAGAGAATAACTAGAATGTCTGATCCAGAGAATAATTTAAGAATACATGATCCAGAGAATAACTTTAGAATGTCTGCGATAGAGAATAACTTTAGAATGTCTGATCCAGAGAATAACTTAAGAATATCTGATCCACAGAATAACTTTAGAATGCCTGAGCCAGAGAATAACTCTAGAATGTCTGATCCAGAGCATAAGTTTAGAATGTCTGATCCAGGGAATAATTTAAGAATACCTGATCCAGAGAATAACTCTAGAATGTCTGATCCAGAGCATAACTTTAGAATGTCTGATCCAGAGAATAACTTTAGAATGCCTGAGTCAGAGATTAACTTTAGAATGTCTGATCCAGAGAATAACTTTACATTATCTGATCTAGAGAATAATTTAAGGCTACCTGCTCCAGAGATTAACTGTAGTATGTCTGATCCAGAGAATAACTTTAGAATGCCTGAAACCAGAAAATAACCTTAGAAACCAGAGAATAACCTTAGGATGTCTGCTCCGGAGAATATCTTTAGAATGTATGCTCCAGAGAATAACTTTAGAATGCCTGATCCGGAGAATAACTTTAGAATATCTGCTCCAGAGAATAACTTTAGAATGTCTGATCCAGAGAATCACTTTAGAATGTCTGATCTAGAGTATAACTTTAGAATGTCTGCTCAATAGAATAAATTTAGAATGTCTGATCCAGAGAATAACTTTAGAATGCCTGACACCAGAGAATAACTTTAGAATGTCTGATCCAGAGAATAACTTTAGAATGTCTGCTCCAGAGAATAACTTTAGAATGTCTGATCCAAAGAATAACTTTAGAATGTCTGCTCCAGAGAATAACTCTAGAATGTATGCTCCAGAGAATAACTTTAGAATGCCTGATCCGGAGAATAACTTTAGAATATCTGCTCCAGAGAATAACTTTAGAATGTCTGATCCGGAGAATCACTTTAGAATGCCTGATCTAGAGAATAACTTTAGAATGTCTGCTCAATAGAATAAATTTAGAATGTCTAATCCAGAGATTAACTTTAGAATGCCTGACACCAGAGAATAACTTTAGAATGTCTGATCCAGAGAATAACTTTAGAATGTCTGCTCCAGAGAATAATTTTAGAATGTCTGATCCAGAGAATAACTTTAGAATGCCTGATCTAGAGAATAACTTTAGAGTGTCTGCTCCAGAGAATAATTTTAGAATGTCTGATCTAGAAAATAACTTTAGAATGTCTGAGCTAGAGAATAACTTTAGAATGTCACAGCTAGAGAATAATATTCGAATGCCTGATCTGGAGAATAACATTAAAATGCCTGATCTAGAGAATAACTTTAGAATATCTGATCCAGAGAATAACTTTAGAATGTCTGCTCCAGAGAATAACTTTAGAATGTATGCTCCAGAGAATAACTTTAGAATGCCTGATCCGGAGAATAACTTTAGAATGTCTGCTCCAGAGAATAACTTTAGAATGTATGCTCAAGAGAATAACTTTAGAATGCCTGATCCGGAGAATAACTTTAGAATATCTGCTCCAGAGAATAACTTTAGAATATCTGATCCAGAGAATCACTTTAGAATGCCTGATCTAGGGAATAACTTTAGAATGTCTGCTCAATAGAATAAATTTAGAATGTCTGCTCCAGAGAATAACTGTCGAATGTCTAATCCAGGGAATAACTTTAGAATGCTGGATGTAGAGAATAACTTTAGAATGTCTGATCCAGAGAATAACTTTAGAATATCTGATCCAGGGAATAACTTTAGAATGCCTGATCTAGAGAATAACTTTAAAATGCCTGATCTAGAGAATAACTTTAGAATGTCTGATCCAGAGAATAACTTTAGAATGTCTGCTCCAGAGAATAACTTTAGAATGTCTGCTCCAGAGAATAACTTTAGAATGTATGCTCCAGAGAATAACTTTAGAATGCCTGATCCGGAGAATAACTTTAGAATGTCTGCTCCAGAGAATAACTTTAGAATGTATGCTCAAGAGAATAACTTTAGAATGCCTGATCCGGAGAATAACTTTAGAATATCTGCTCCAGAGAATAACTTTAGAATGTCTGATCCAGAGAATCACTTTAGAATGCCTGATCTAGAGAATAACTTTAGAATGTCTGCTCAATAGAATACATTTAGAATGTCTGCTCCACAGAATAACTGTCGAATGTCTGATCCAGGGAATAACTTTAGAATGCTGGATCTAGAGAATAACTTTAGAATGTCTGATCCAGAGAATAACTTTAGAATGTCTGCTCCGGAGAATAACTTTAGAATGTATGCTCCAGAGAATAACTTTAGAATGCCTGATCCGGAGAATAACTTTAGAATATCTGCTCCAGAGAATAACTTTAGAATGTCTGATCCAGAGAATCACTTTAGAATGTCTGATCCAGAGAATAACTTTAGAATGCCTGAGCCAGAGAATAACTTTAGAATGTCTGATCCAGAGAATAATTGAAGAATACCTGATCCAGAGAATAACCTTAGAATGTCTGCGATAGAGAATAACTTTAGAATGTCTGATCCAGAGAATAACTTCAGAATCTCTGATCCAGAGAATAACTTAAGAATATCTGATCCAGAGAATAACACTAGAATGCCTGAGCCAGAGAATAACCTTAGAATGTCTGATCCAGAGACTAACTGTAGAATGTCTGATCCAGAGAATAACTTTAGAATGTCTGATCCAGAGAAAAACTTTTGAATGCCTGAGCCAGAGAATAACTTTAGAATGCCTGAAACCAGAAAATAACCTTAGAATCCAGAGAATAACTAGAATGTCTGATCCAGAGAATAATTTAAGAATACATGATCCAGAGAATAACTTTAGAATGTCTGCGATAGAGAATAACTTTAGAATGTCTGATCCAGAGAATAACTTAAGAATATCTGATCCACAGAATAACTTTAGAATGCCTGAGCCAGAGAATAACTCTAGAATGTCTGATCCAGAGCATAAGTTTAGAATGTCTGATCCAGGGAATAATTTAAGAATACCTGATCCAGAGAATAACTCTAGAATGTCTGATCCAGAGCATAACTTTAGAATGTCTGATCCAGAGAATAACTTTAGAATGCCTGAGTCAGAGATTAACTTTAGAATGTCTGATCCAGAGAATAACTTTACATTATCTGATCTAGAGAATAATTTAAGGCTACCTGCTCCAGAGATTAACTGTAGTATGTCTGATCCAGAGAATAACTTTAGAATGCCTGAAACCAGAAAATAACCTTAGAAACCAGAGAATAACCTTAGGATGTCTGCTCCGGAGAATATCTTTAGAATGTATGCTCCAGAGAATAACTTTAGAATGCCTGATCCGGAGAATAACTTTAGAATATCTGCTCCAGAGAATAACTTTAGAATGTCTGATCCAGAGAATCACTTTAGAATGTCTGATCTAGAGTATAACTTTAGAATGTCTGCTCAATAGAATAAATTTAGAATGTCTGATCCAGAGAATAACTTTAGAATGCCTGACACCAGAGAATAACTTTAGAATGTCTGATCCAGAGAATAACTTTAGAATGTCTGCTCCAGAGAATAACTTTAGAATGTCTGATCCAAAGAATAACTTTAGAATGTCTGCTCCAGAGAATAACTCTAGAATGTATGCTCCAGAGAATAACTTTAGAATGCCTGATCCGGAGAATAACTTTAGAATATCTGCTCCAGAGAATAACTTTAGAATGTCTGATCCGGAGAATCACTTTAGAATGCCTGATCTAGAGAATAACTTTAGAATGTCTGCTCAATAGAATAAATTTAGAATGTCTAATCCAGAGATTAACTTTAGAATGCCTGACACCAGAGAATAACTTTAGAATGTCTGATCCAGAGAATAACTTTAGAATGTCTGCTCCAGAGAATAATTTTAGAATGTCTGATCCAGAGAATAACTTTAGAATGCCTGATCTAGAGAATAACTTTAGAGTGTCTGCTCCAGAGAATAATTTTAGAATGTCTGATCTAGAAAATAACTTTAGAATGTCTGAGCTAGAGAATAACTTTAGAATGTCACAGCTAGAGAATAATATTCGAATGCCTGATCTGGAGAATAACATTAAAATGCCTGATCTAGAGAATAACTTTAGAATATCTGATCCAGAGAATAACTTTAGAATGTCTGCTCCAGAGAATAACTTTAGAATGTATGCTCCAGAGAATAACTTTAGAATGCCTGATCCGGAGAATAACTTTAGAATGTCTGCTCCAGAGAATAACTTTAGAATGTATGCTCAAGAGAATAACTTTAGAATGCCTGATCCGGAGAATAACTTTAGAATATCTGCTCCAGAGAATAACTTTAGAATATCTGATCCAGAGAATCACTTTAGAATGCCTGATCTAGGGAATAACTTTAGAATGTCTGCTCAATAGAATAAATTTAGAATGTCTGCTCCAGAGAATAACTGTCGAATGTCTAATCCAGGGAATAACTTTAGAATGCTGGATGTAGAGAATAACTTTAGAATGTCTGATCCAGAGAATAACTTTAGAATATCTGATCCAGGGAATAACTTTAGAATGCCTGATCTAGAGAATAACTTTAAAATGCCTGATCTAGAGAATAACTTTAGAATGTCTGATCCAGAGAATAACTTTAGAATGTCTGCTCCAGAGAATAACTTTAGAATGTCTGCTCCAGAGAATAACTTTAGAATGTATGCTCCAGAGAATAACTTTAGAATGCCTGATCCGGAGAATAACTTTAGAATGTCTGCTCCAGAGAATAACTTTAGAATGTATGCTCAAGAGAATAACTTTAGAATGCCTGATCCGGAGAATAACTTTAGAATATCTGCTCCAGAGAATAACTTTAGAATGTCTGATCCAGAGAATCACTTTAGAATGCCTGATCTAGAGAATAACTTTAGAATGTCTGCTCAATAGAATACATTTAGAATGTCTGCTCCACAGAATAACTGTCGAATGTCTGATCCAGGGAATAACTTTAGAATGCTGGATCTAGAGAATAACTTTAGAATGTCTGATCCAGAGAATAACTTTAGAATATCTGATTCAGGGAATAACTTTAGAATGCCTGATCTAGAGAATAACTTTAAAATGCCTGATCTAGAGAAAATTTTAGAATGTCTGATCCAGAGAATAACTTTAGAATGTCTGCTCCGGAGAATAACTTTAGAATGTATGCTCCAGAGAATAACTTTAGAATGCCTGATCCGGAGAATAACTTTAGAATATCTGCTCCAGAGAATAACTTTAGAATGTCTGATCCAGAGAATCACTTTAGAATGTCTGATCCAGAGAATAACTTTAGAATGTCTGCTCCAGAGAATAACTTTAGAATGTCTGATCCAGAGAATAACTTTAGAATGTCTGCTTCAGAGAATAACTCTAGAATGTATGCTCCAGAGAATAACTTTAGAATGCCTGATCCGGAGAATAACTTTAGAATATCTGCTCCAGAGAATAACTTTAGAATGTCTGATCCAGAGAATCACTTTAGAATGTCTGATCCAGAGAATAGCTTTAGAATGCCTGATCTAGAGAATAACTTTAGAGTGTCTGCTCCAGAGAATAATTTTAGAATGTCTGATCTAGAAAATAAATTTAGAATGTCTGAGCTAGAGAATAACTTTAGAATGTCTCAGCTAGAGAATAATATTCGAATGCCTGATCTGAAGAATAACATTAAAATGCCTGATCTAGAGAATAACTTTAGAATATCTGCTCCAGAGAATAACTTTAGAATGTCTGCTCCAGAGAATAACTTTAGAATGTATGCTCCAGAGAATAACTTTAGAATGCATGATCCGGAGAATAACTTTAGAATGTCTGCTCCAGAGAATAACTTTAGAATGTCTGCTCCAGAGAATAACTTTAGAATGTATGCTCCAGAGAATAACTTTAGAATGCCTGATCCGGAGAATAACTTTAGAATGTCTGCTCCAGAGAATAACTTTAGAATGTCTGATCCAGAGAATCACTTTAGAATGCCTGATCTAGAGAATAACTTTAGAATGTCTGCTCAATAGAATAAATTTAGAATGTCTGCTCCAGAGAATAACTTTAGAATGTCTGCTCCAGAGAATAACTTTAGAATGTCTGATCCAGAGAATAACTTTAGAATGTCTGCTCCAGAGAATAACTTTAGAATGTATGCTCCAGAGAATAACATTAGAATGCCTGATCCGGAGAATAACTTTAGAATGTCTGATCCAGAGAATCACTTTAGAATGCCTGATCCAGAGAATAACTTTAGAATGCCTGACACCAAAGAATAACTGTAGAATGTCTGATCCAGAGAATAACTTTAGAATGCCCGACACCAAAGAATAACTTTAGAATGTATGCTCCAGAGAATAACTTTAGAATGCCTGATCCGGAGAATAACTTTAGAATATCTGCTCCAGAGTATAACGTTAGAATGTCTGATCCAGAGAATCACTTTAGAATGCCTGATCTAGAGAATAACTTTAGAATGTCTGCTCAATAGAATAAATTTAGAATGTCTGATCCAGAGAATAACTTTAGAATGCCTGACACCTAAGAATAACTGTAGAATGTCTGATCCAGAGAATAACTTTAGAATGCCTGACACCAAAGAATAACTTTAGAATGTCTGATCCAGAGAATAACTTTAGGATGTCTGACACCTAAGAATAACTGTAGAATGTCTGATCCAGAGAATAACTTTAGAATGCCTGACACCTAAGAATAACTGTAGAATGTCTGATCCAGAGAATAACTTTAGAATGCCTGACACCAAAGAATAACTTTAGAATGTCTGATCTAGAGAATAACTTTAGGATGTCTGATCCAGAGAATAACTTTAGAATGCCTGAACTAGAGAATAACTTTAGAGTGTCTGCTCCAGAGAATAATTTTAGAATGTCTGATCCAGAAAATAACTTTAGAATGTCTGATCCAGAGAATAACTTTAGAATGTCTGAGCTAGAGAATAACTTTAGAATGTCTCAGCTAGAGAATAACTTTAGAATGTCTCAGCTAGAGAATAATATTCGAATGCCTGATCTAGAGAATAACTTTAAAATGCCTGATCTAGAGAATAACTTTAGAATATCTGCTCCAGAGAATAACTTTAGAATGTCTGCTCGAGAGAATAACTTTAGAATGTATGCTCCAGAGAATAACTTTAGAATGCCTGATCCGGAGAATAACTTTAGAATGTCTGCTCCAGAGAATAACTTTAGAATGTATGCTCCAGAGAATAACTTTAGAATGCCTGATCCGGAGAATAACTTTAGAATATCTGCTCTTGAGTATAACTTTAGAATGTCTGATCCAGAGAATCACTTTAGAATGCCTGATCTAGAGAATAACTTTAGAATGTCTGCTCAATAGAATAAATTTAGAATGTCTGATCCAGAGAATAACTTTAGAATGCCTGACACCAAAGAATAACTGTAGAATTTCTGATCCAGAGAATAACTTTAGAATGCCTGACACCAAAGAATAACTTTAGAATGTCTGATCCAGAGAATAACTTTAGAATGTCTGATCCCGAGAATAACTTTAGAATGCCTGCTCTAGAGAATAACTTTAGAGTGTCTGCTCCAGAGAATAATTTTAGAATGTCTGATCCAGAAAATAACTTTAGAATGTCTGATCCAGAGAATAACTTTAGAATGTCTGAGCTAGAGAATAACTTTAGAATGTCTCAGCTAGAGAATAACTTTAGAATGTCTCAGCTAGAGAATAATATTCGAATGCCTGATCTAGAGAATAACTTTAAAATGCCTGATCTAGAGAATAACTTTAGAATATCTGCTCCAGAGAATAACTTTAGAATGTCTGCTCCAGAGAATAACTTTAGAATACCTGATCCGGAGAATAACTTTAGAATGTCTGCTCCAGAGAATAACTTTAGAATGTATGCTCCAGAGAATAACTTTAGAATGCCTGATCCGGAGAATAACTTTAGAATGTCTGATCCAGAGAATAACTTTAGATTGCCTGATCCGGAGAATAACTTTAGAATATCTGCTCCAGAGAATAACTTTAGAATGTCTGATCCAGAGAATCACTTTAGAATGCCTGATCTAGAGAATAACTTTAGAATGTCTGCTCAATAGAATAAATTTAGAATGTCTGATCCAGAGAATAACTTTAGAATGCCTGACACCAAAGAATAACTGTAGAATTTCTGATCCAGAGAATAACTTTAGAATGCCTGACACCAAAGAATAACTTTAGAATGTCTGATCCAGAGAATAACTTTAGAATGTCTGATCCCGAGAATAACTTTAGAATGCCTGCTCTAGAGAATAACTTTAGAGTGTCTGCTCCAGAGAATAATTTTAGAATGTCTGATCCAGAAAATAACTTTAGAATGTCTGATCCAGAGAATAACTTTAGAATGTCTGAGCTAGAGAATAACTTTAGAATGTCTCAGCTAGAGAATAACTTTAGAATGTCTCAGCTAGAGAATAATATTCGAATGCCTGATCTAGAGAATAACTTTAAAATGCCTGATCTAGAGAATAACTTTAGAATATCTGCTCCAGAGAATAACTTTAGAATGTCTGCTCCAGAGAATAACTTTAGAATACCTGATCCGGAGAATAACTTTAGAATGTCTGCTCCAGAGAATAACTTTAGAATGTATGCTCCAGAGAATAACTTTAGAATGCCTGATCCGGAGAATAACTTTAGAATGTCTGATCCAGAGAATAACTTTAGATTGCCTGATCCGGAGAATAACTTTAGAATATCTGCTCCAGAGAATAACTTTAGAATGTCTGATCCAGAGAATAAATTTAGGATGCCTGATCTAGAGAATAACTTTAGAATGTCTGCTCAAGAGAATAAATTTAGAATGTCTGATCTAGAGAATAACTTTAGAATGCCTGACACCAGAGAACAACCTTAGAATCCAGAGCCTAACCTTAGAATCTCTGATCCAGAGAATAACTTTAGAATGTCTGAGTCAGAGAATAACTTTAGAATGCCTGACACCAGAGAATAACCTTAGAATCCAGAGAATATCTTTAGAATATCCGATCCAGGGAATAACTTTAGAATGTATCATCTAGAGAATAACCTTAGAATGCCTGATCTAGAGAATAACTTTACCATGTCTGCTCCAGAGAAAATTTTTAGAATGTCTGATCCAGAGAATAATTTTAGAATGTCTGATCCAAAGAATAGTTTTAGAATGCCTGATACAGAGAAAAACTTGTAGTAGAATTAGGATCTAGAAAATAAATTTAGGATCCAGAGGATAACTTTAGAATGCGTGAGCGAGAGAATAACTTTAGAATGCCTGATCCGTAGAATAACTTTAGAATGTCTGAGCCAGAGAATAGCTTTAGAATGCCTGATCTAGAGAATAACTGTCGAATGTCTGATCCAGAGAATAACTTTAGAATGCCTGAAACCACAGAATAACATTGGAATCCAGAGAATACCTAGAATGTTTGATCCAGAGAATAACTTTAGAATGTCAGATCCAGAGAATAATTTTAGAATATCTGATCCGGAGAATAACTTTAGAATGTCTGATCCAGAGAATAACTTTAGAATGTATGATCGCGAGAATAACTTTAGAATGCCAGCTATCTAGAGAATAATTTTAGCATGTCTGATACAGAGAATAATTTTAGAATGTCTGATCCAGAGAATAACTTTAGAATGTCTGATCCAGAGAATAACTTTAGGATGTCTGACACCTAAGAATAACTGTAGAATGTCTGATCCAGAGAATAACTTTAGAATGCCTGACACCTAAGAATAACTGTAGAATGTCTGATCCAGAGAATAACTTTAGAATGCCTGACACCAAAGAATAACTTTAGAATGTCTGATCTAGAGAATAACTTTAGGATGTCTGATCCAGAGAATAACTTTAGAATGCCTGAACTAGAGAATAACTTTAGAGTGTCTGCTCCAGAGAATAATTTTAGAATGTCTGATCCAGAAAATAACTTTAGAATGTCTGATCCAGAGAATAACTTTAGAATGTCTGAGCTAGAGAATAACTTTAGAATGTCTCAGCTAGAGAATAACTTTAGAATGTCTCAGCTAGAGAATAATATTCGAATGCCTGATCTAGAGAATAACTTTAAAATGCCTGATCTAGAGAATAACTTTAGAATATCTGCTCCAGAGAATAACTTTAGAATGTCTGCTCCAGAGAATAACTTTAGAATACCTGATCCGGAGAATAACTTTAGAATGTCTGCTCCAGAGAATAACTTTAGAATGTATGCTCCAGAGAATAACTTTAGAATATCTGCTCCAGAGAATAACTTTAGAATGTCTGCTCCAGAGAATAACTTTAGATTGCCTGATCCGGAGAATAACTTTAGAATATCTGCTCCAGAGAATAACTTTAGAATGTCTGATCCAGAGAATAAATTTAGGATGCCTGATCTAGAGAATAACTTTAGAATGTCTGCTCAAGAGAATAAATTTAGAATGTCTGATCTAGAGAATAACTTTAGAATGCCTGACACCAGAGAACAACCTTAGAATCCAGAGCCTAACCTTAGAATCTCTGATCCAGAGAATAACTTTAGAATGTCTGAGTCAGAGAATAACTTTAGAATGCCTGACACCAGAGAATAACCTTAGAATCCAGAGAATATCTTTAGAATATCCGATCCAGGGAATAACTTTAGAATGTATCATCTAGAGAATAACCTTAGAATGCCTGATCTAGAGAATAACTTTACCATGTCTGCTCCAGAGAAAATTTTTAGAATGTCTGATCCAGAGAATAATTTTAGAATGTCTGATCCAAAGAATAGTTTTAGAATGCCTGATACAGAGAAAAACTTGTAGTAGAATTAGGATCTAGAAAATAAATTTAGGATCCAGAGGATAACTTTAGAATGCGTGAGCGAGAGAATAACTTTAGAATGCCTGATCCGTAGAATAACTTTAGAATGTCTGAGCCAGAGAATAGCTTTAGAATGCCTGATCTAGAGAATAACTGTCGAATGTCTGATCCAGAGAATAACTTTAGAATGCCTGAAACCACAGAATAACATTGGAATCCAGAGAATACCTAGAATGTTTGATCCAGAGAATAACTTTAGAATGTCAGATCCAGAGAATAATTTTAGAATATCTGATCCGGAGAATAACTTTAGAATGTCTGATCCAGAGAATAACTTTAGAATGTATGATCGCGAGAATAACTTTAGAATGCCAGCTATCTAGAGAATAATTTTAGCATGTCTGATACAGAGAATAATTTTAGAATGTCTGATCCAGAGAATAACTTTAGAATGTCTGATCCAGAGAATAACTTTAGAATGTCTGATCCAGAGAATAACTTTAGAATATGTGATCCAGAGAATAACTTTAGAATGCCTGAGCCAGAGAACAACTTTAGAATGTCTGATCCAGAGAATAACATTAGAATGTCTGATCCAGAGAATAACCTTAGAATGCCTGAATCAGAGAATAACTTTAGAATGTCTGATCCAGAGAATAATTTAAGAATACCTGATCCAGAGATTAACTATGGGATGTCTGATCCAGAGAATAATTTAAGAATACCTGATCCACGAATAACTTTAGAATGTCTGATCCAGCGAATAACATTAGAATGTCTGATCCAGAGAATAACTTTAGAATGCATGAGCCAGAGAATAACTTTAGAATGTCTGCTCCAGAGAATAATTTAAGAATACCTGATCCGCAGAATAACCATAGAATGTCTGCGATAGAGAATAACTTTAGAATATCTGATCCAGAGAATAACTTCAGAATCTCTGATCCAGAGAATAACTTAAGAATATCTGATCCAGAGAATAACTTTAGAATGCCTGAGCCAGAGAATAACCTTAGAATGTCTGATCCAGAGAATAACTTTAGAATGTCTGAACCTGAGAATAACTTTAGAATATCTGATCCAGAGAAAAACTTTAGAATGCCTGAGCCAGAGAATAACTTTAGGATGCTTGAAAACAGAAAATAACCTTAGAATCCAGAGAATAACTAGAATGTCTGATCCAGAGAATAATTTAAGAATACACGATCAAGAGAATAACTCTAGAATGTCTGCTCCAGAGAATAAATTTAGAATATATGCTCCAGAGAATAACTTTAGAATGCCTGATCCGGAGAATAACTTTAGAATGTCTGATCCAGAGAATAACTTTAGAATGCCTGATCCGGAGAATAACTTTAGAATATCTGCTCCAGAGAATAACTTTAGAATGTCTAACCCAGAGAATAAATTTAGAATGTCTGATCTAGAGAATAACTTTAGAATGCCTGACACCAGAGAATAACCTTAGAATCCAGAGCCTAACCTTAGAATGTCTGATCCAGAGAATAACTTTAGAATGTCTGAGTCAGAGAATAACTTTAGAATATCCGATCCAGGGAATAACTTTAGAATGTATGATCTAGAGAATAACCTTAGAATGCCTGATCTAGAGAATAAATTTAACATGTCTGCTCCAGAGAAATTTTTTAGAATGTCTGATCCAGAGAATAATTTTAGAATGTCTGATCCAAAGAATAGCTTTAGAATGCCTGACACAGAGAAAAACTTGTAGTAGAATTAGGATCTAGAAAATAAATTTAGGATCCAGAGGATAACTTTAGAATGCCTGAGCGAGAGAATAACTTTAGAATGCCTGATCCGGAGAGTAACTTTAGAATGTCTGAGCCAGAGAATAGCTTTAGAATGCCTGATCTAGAGAATAACTGTCGAATGTCTGATCCAGAGAATAACTTTAGAATGCCTGAAACCACAGAATAACATTGGAATCCAGAGAATACCTAGAATGTTTGATCCAGAGAATAACTTTGGAATGTCAGATCCAGAGAATAATTTTAGAATATCTGATCCAGAGAATAACTTTACAATGTCTGATCTAGAGAATAACTTTAGAATATCTGCTCCAGAGAATAACTTTAGAATGTCTGCTCCAGAGAATAACTTTAGAATGTATGCTCAAGAGAATAACTTTAGAATGCCTGATCCGGAGAATAACTTTAGAATGCCTGAAACCACAGAATAACATTGGAATCCAGAGAATACCTAGAATGTCTGATCCAGAGAATAATTTTAGAATGTCTGATCCAAAGAATAGCTTTAGAATGCCTGATACAGTGAAAATCTTGTAGTAGAATTAGGATCTAGAAAATAAATTTAGGATCCAGAGGATAACTTTAGAATGCCTGAGCGAGAGAATAACTTTAGAATGCCTGATCCGGAGAATAACTTTAGAATGTCTGAGCCAGAGAATAGCGTTAGAATGCCTGATCTAGAGAATAACTGTCGAATGTCTGATCCAGAGAATAACTTTAGAATGCCTGAAACCACAGAATAACATTGGAATCCAGAGAATACCTAGAATGTTTGATCCAGAGAATAACTTTAGAATGTCAGATCCAGAGAATAATTTTAGAACATCTGAACCGGAGAATAACTTTAGAATGTCTGATCCAGAGAATAACTTTAGAATGTCTGATCGCGAGAATAACTTTAGAATGCCAGCTATCTAGAGAATAATTTTAGAATGTCTGATACAGAAAATAATTTTAGAATGTCTGATCCAGAGAATAACTTTAGAATGTCTGATCCAGAGAATAACTTTAGAATGTCTGATCCAGAGAATAACTTTAGAATAGCTGATCCAGAGAATAACTTTAGAATGTCTGATCCAGAGAACAACATTAGAATGTCTGATCCAGAGAATAACATTAGAATGTCTGATCCAGAGAATAACCTTAGAATGCCTGAATCAGAGAATAACTTTAGAATGTCTGATCCAGAGAATAATTTAAGAATACCTGATCCAGAGATTAACTATGGGATGTCTGATCCAGAGAATAATTTAAGAATACCTGATCCAAGAATACCTTTAGAATGTCTGATCCAGCGAATAACATTAGAATGTCTGATCCAGAGAATAACCTTAGAATGCATGAGCCAGAGAATAACTTTAGAATGTCTGATCCAGAGAATAATTTAAGAATACCTGATCCAGAGAATAACCTTAGAATGTCTGCGATAGAGAATAACTTTAGAATATCTGATCCAGAGAATAACTTCAGAATCTCTGATCCAGAGAATAACTTAAGAATATCTGATCCAGAGAATAACTTTAGAATGCCTGAGCCAGAGAATAACCTTAGAATGTCTGATCCAGAGAAAAACTTTAGAATGCCTGAGCCAGAGAATAACTTTAGAATGCCTGAAAACAGAAAATAACCTTAGAATCCAGAGAATAACTAGACTGTCTGATCCAGAGAATAACTCTAGAATGTCTGCTCCAGAGAATAAATTTAGAATGTATGCTCCAGAGAATAACTTTAGAATGCCTGATCCGGAGAATAATTTTAGAATGTCTGATCCAGAGAATAACTTTAGAATGCCTGATACGGAGAATAACTTTAGAATATCTGCTCCAGAGAATAACTTTAGAATGTCTGACCCAGAGAATAAATTTAGGATGCCTGATCTAGAGAATAACTTTAGAATGCCTGACACCAGAGAATAACCTTAGAATCCAGAGCCTAATCTTAGAATGTCTGATCCAGAGAATAACTTTAGAATGTCTGAGTCAGAGAATAACTTTAGTATGTCAGATCCAGAGAATAACTTTAGAATGCCTGACACCAGAGAATAACCTTAGAATCCAGAGAATATCTTTAGAATATCCGATCCAGGGAATAACTTTAGAATGTATGATCTAGAGAATAACCTTAGAATGCCTGATCTAGAGAATAACTTTAACATGTCTGCTCCAGAGAAAATTTTTAGAATGTCTGATCCAGAGAATAATTTTAGAATGTCTGATCCAAAGAATAGCTTTGGAATGCCTGATACAGAGAAAAACTTGTAGTAGAATTAGGATCTAGAAAATAAATTTAGGATCCAGAAGATAACTTTAGAATGCCTGAGCAAGAGAATAACTTTAGAATGCCTGATCCGGAGAGTAACTTTAGAATGTCTGAGCCAGAGAATAGGTTTAGAATGCCTGATCTAGAGAATAACTGTCGAATGTCTGATCCAGCGAATAACTTTAGAATGCCTGAAACCACAGAATAACATTGGAATCCAGAGAATACCTAGAATGTCTGATCTAGAGAATAACTTTAGAATGTCTGCTCCAGAGAATAACTTTAGAATGTATGCTCAAGAGAATAACTCTAGAATGCCTGATCCGGAGAATAACTTTAGAATGTCTGCTCCAGAGAATAACTTTAGAATGTATGCTCCAGAGAATAACTTTAGAATGCCTGATCCGGATAATAACTTTAGAATATCTGCTCCAGAGAATAACTTTAGAATGTCTGATCCAGAGAATCACTTTAGAATGCCTGATCTAGAGAATAACTTTAGAATGGTTGCTCAATAGAATAAATTTAGAATGTCTGCTCCAGAGAATAACTTTAGAATGTCTGATCCAGAGAATAACTTTAGAATGTCTGCCCCAGAGAATAACTTTAGAATGTATGCTCCAGAGAATAACTTTAGAATATCTGCTCCAGAGTATAACTTTAGAATGTCTGATCCAGAGAATCACTTTAGAATCCCTGATCTAGAGAATAACTTTAGAATGTCTGCTCAATAGAATAAATTTAGAATGTCTGATCCAGAGAATAACTTTAGAATGCCTGACACCAAAGAATAACTGTAGAATGGCTGATCCAGAGAATAACATTAGAATGCCTGACACCAAAGAATAACTTTAGAATGTCTGATCCAGAGAATAACTTTAGAATGTCTGATCCAGCTAATAACTTTAGAATGCCTGATCTAGAGAATAACTTTAGAGTGTCTGCTCCAGAGAATAATTTTAGAATGTCTGATCCAGAAAATAACTTTAGAATGTCTGATCCAGAGAATAACTTTAGAATGTCTGAGCTAGAGAATAACTTTAGAATGTCTCAGCTGGTGAATAACTTTAGAATGTCTCAGCTAGAGAATAATATTAGAATGCCTGATCTAGAGAATAACTTTAAAATGCCTGATCTAGAGAATAACTTTACAATATCTGCTCCAGAGAATAACTTTAGAATGTCTGCTCCAGAGAATAACTTTAGAATGTATGCTCCAGAGAATAACTTTAGAATGCCTGATCCGGAGAATAACTTTAGAATGTCTGCTCCAGAGAATAACTTTAGAATGGATGCTCCAGAGAATAACTTTAGAATGCCTGATCCGGAGAATAACTTTAGAATGTCTGATCCAGAGAATAACTTTAGAATGCCTGATCCGGAGAATAACTTTAGAATATCTGCTCCAGAGAATAACTTTAGAATGCCTGAAACCACAGAATAACATTGGAATCCAGAGAATAACTTTAGAATGCCTGACACCAAAGAATAACTTTAGAATGTCTGATCCAGAGAATAACTTTAGAATGTCTGATCCAGAGAATAACTTTAGAATGCCTGATGTAGAGAATAACTTTAGAGTGTCTGCTCCAGAGAATAATTTTAGAATGTCTGATCCAGAAAATAACTTTAGAATGTCTGATCCAGAGAATAACTTTAGGATGTCTGAGCTAGAGAATAACTTTAGAATGTCTCAGCTGGAGAATAACTTTAGAATGTCTCAGCTGGAGAATAATATTCGAATGCCTGATCTAGAGAATAACTTTAAAATGCCTGATCTAGAGAATAACTTTAGAATATCTGCTCCAGAGAATAACTTTAGAATGTCTGCTCCAGAGAATAACTTTAGAATGTATGCTCCAGAGAATAACTTTAGAATGCCTGATCCGGAGAATAACTTTAGAATGTCTGCTCCAGAGAATAACTTTAGAATGTATGCTCCAGAGAATAACATTAGAATGCCTGATCCGGAGAATAACTTTAGAATGTCTGATCCAGAGAATAACTTTAGAATGCCTAATCCGGAGAATAACTTTAGAATATCTGCTCCAGAGAATAACTGTAGAATTTAGGATGCCTGATCTAGAGAATAACTTTAGAATGTCTGCTCAAGAGAATAAGCAGGGGAATCCAGAGAATATCTTTAGAATATCCGATCCAGGGAATAACTTTAGAATGTATCATCTAGAGAATAACCTTAGAATGCCTGATCTAGAGAAAAATTTTAACATGTCTGATCCAGAGAATAATTTTAGAATGTCTGGTCCAAAGAATAGCTTTAGAATGCCTGATACAGAGAAAAACTTGTAGTAGAATTAGGATCTAGAAAATAAATTTAGGATCCAGATGATAACTTTAGAATGTCTGAGCGAGAGAATAACTTTAGAACGCCTGATCCGGAGAATAACTTTAGAATGTCAGAGCCAGAGAATAGCTTTAGAATGCCTGATCTAGAGAATAACTGTCGAATGTCTGATCCAGAGAATAACTTTAGAATGGCTGAAACCACAGAATAACATTGGAATCCAGAGAATACCTAGAATGTTTGATCCAGAGAATAACTTTAGAATGTCAGATCCAGAGAATAATTTTAGAATATCTGATCCAGAGAATAATTTTACAATGTCTGATCGAGAGAATAACTTTAGAATGCCACCTATCTAGAGAATAATTTTAGAATGTCTGATACACAGAATAATTTTAGAATGTCTGTTCCAGAGAACAACTTTAGAATGTCTGATCCAGAGAATAACATTAGAATGTCTGATCCAGAGAATAACCTTAGAATGCCTGAGCCAGAGAATAACTTTAGAATGTCTGATCTTGAGAATAACTTTAGAATGCCACCTATCTAGAGAATAATTTTAGAATGTCTGATACAGAGAATAATTTTAGAATGTCTGATCCAGAGAATAACTTTAGAATGTCTGATCCATACAATAACTTTAGAATGTCTGATCCAGAGAATAACTTTAGAATATATGATCCAGAGAATAACTTTAGAATGCCTGATCCAGAGAATAACTTTAGAATGTCTGAACCAGATAATAACTTTAAAATGTATGAGCCAGAGAATAACTTTAGAATGTCTGATCCAGAGAATAACTTTAAAATGTCTCATCTAGAGAATAACTTTAGAATGCCTGATTCAGAAAAAAACTTGTAGTAGAATTCGGATCCACCAAATAACTTTAGGATCCAGAGAATAACTTTAGAATGCCTGATCCAGAGAATAATTTAAGAATACCTGATCCAGATAATAACTTTAGAATGTCTGAGCCAGAGAATAACTTTAGAATGTCTGATTCAAAGAATAAATTTGGAATGTCTGATCCAGAGAATAACTTTAGAATATCTGATCCAGAGAATAACTTTAGAATATCTGATCCAGAGAATACCTTTAGAATGTCTGATCCAGAGAATAACCTTAGAAAGCCTGATCTATAGAATAACTTTAGAATGTCTGCTCCAGAGAATAACTTTAGAAGCCTGATCTGGTGAATAACCTTAGAATGTCTGATCCAGAGAATAACTTTAGAATGTCTGATCCAGTGAATAACTTTAAAATGTCTCATCTGGAGAATAACTTTAGAATGCCTGATTCAGGGAAAGACTTGTAGTAGAATTCGGATCCACCAAATAACTTTAGGATCCAGAGAATAACTTTAGAATATCTGATCCAGAGAATAACTTTAGAATGCCTGAGCCAGAGAATAACTTTAGAATATCTGATCCAGAGAATAACCTTAGAATGCCTGATCTATAGAATAACTTTAGAATGTCTGCTCCAGAGAATAACTTTAGAAACCTGATCTGGTGAATAACCTTAGAATGTCTGATCCAGAGAATAACTTTAGAATGCCTGAAACCAGAGAATAACTTTAGAATCCATAGAATGACTAGAATGTCTGATCCAGAGAATAACTTTAGAATGTCAGATCCAGAGAAGAACTTTAGAATGTCTGATCCAGAGAATAACTTTAGAATGTCTGATCCTTAGAATAACTTTAGAATGTCAGATCCAGAGAAGAACTTTAGAATGTCTGATCCAGAGAAGAACTTTAGAATGTCTGATCCTTAGAATAACTTTAGAATGTCAGATCCAGAGAATAACTTTAGAATGCCTGAGACAGAGAATAACTTTAGAATGTCTGATCCAGAGAATAACTTTAGAATGTCTGATCCAGAGAATAACTTTAGAATGTCTGATCCAGAGAATAACTTTACATTATCTGATCCAGAGAATAATTTAAGGCTACCTGATCCAGAGATTAACTATAGTATGTTTGATCCAGAGAATAATGTAAGAATACCTGATCCAAGAATAACTTTAGAATGTCTGATCCAGAGAATAACTTTAGAATGTCAGATCCAGAGAATAACTTTAGAATGTCTGAGCCAGAGAATAACTATAGAATGTCTGATTCAAAGAATAAATTTAGAATGTCTGATCCAGAGAATAACTTTAGAATATCTGATCCAGAGAATAACTTTAGAATATCTGATCCAGAGAATACCTTTAGAATGTCTGATCCAGAGAATAACCTTAGAAAGCCTGATCTATAGAATAACTTTAGAATGTCTGCTCCAGAGAATAACTTTAGAAGCCTGATCTGGTGAATAACCTTAGAATGTCTGATCCAGAGAATAACTTTAGAATGTCTGATCCAGAGAATAACTTTAAAATGTCTCATCTGGAGAATAACTTTAGTATGCCTGATTCAGGGAAAGACTTGTAGTAGAATTCGGATCCACAAAATAACTTTAGGATCCAGAGAATAACTTTAGAATATCTGATCCAGAGAATAAATTTAGAATGCCTGAGCCAGAGAATAACTTTAGAATGCCTGAAACCAGAAAATAACCTTAGAATCCAGAGAATAACTAGAATGTCTGATCCAGAGAATAATTTAAGAATACATGATCCAGAGAATAACTCTAGAATGTCTGCGATAGAGAATAACTTTAGAATGTCTGATCTAGTGAATAACTTAAGAATATCTGATCCAGAGAAAAACTTTAGAATATCTGATCCAGAGAATACCTTTAGAATGTCTGATCCAGAGAATAACCTTAGAAAGCCTGATCCAAAGAATAACTTTAGAATGTGTGATCCAGAGAATAACTTTAAAATGTCTCATCTGGAGAATAACTTTAGAATGCCTGATTCAGGGAAAGACTTGTAGTAGAATTCGGACCTTAGAAAGCCTGATCTATAGAATAACTTTAGAATGTCTGATCCAGAGAATAATTTAAGAATACCTGATCCAGAGATTAACTATGGGATGTCTGATCCAGAGAATAATTTAAGAATACGTGAACCAAGAATAACTTTAGAATGTCTGATCCAGCGAATAACATTAGAATGTCTGATCCAGAGAATAACTTTAGAATGCATGAGCCAGAGAATAACTTTAGAATGTCTGATCCAGAGAATAATTTAAAATACCTGATCCAGAGAATAACCTTAGAATGTCTGCGATAGAGAATAACTTTAGAATATCTGATCCAGAGAATAACTTCAGAATCTCTGATCCAGAGAATAACTTAAGAATATCTGATCCAGAGAATAACTTTAGAATGCCTGAGCCAGAGAATAACCTTAGAATGTCTGATCCAGAGAATAACTTTAGAATGTCTGAACCAGAGAATAACTTTAGAATATCTGATCCAGAGAAACACTTTAGAATGCCTGAGCCAGAGAATAACTTTAGAATGCCTGAAACCAGAAAATAACCTTAGAATCCAGAGAATAACTAGAATGTCTGATCCAGAGAATAATTTAAGAATACATGATCCAGATAATAACGCTAGAATGTCTGAGATAGAGAATAACTTCAGAATGTCTGATCCAGTGAATAACTTAAGAATATCTGATCCAGAGAATAACTTTAGAATGCCTGAGCCAGAGAATAACTTTAGAATGTCTGATCCAGGGAATAATTTAAGAATACCTGATCCAGAGAATAACTTTAGAATGCATGAGCCAGAGAATAACTGCAGAATGTCTGATCCAGAGAATAACTGCAGAATGTCTGATCCAGAGAATAACTGCAGAATGTCTGATCCAGAGAATAACTTTAGAATGTCTGAACCAGAAAATAACTTTAAAATGTCTCATCTAGAGAATAACTTTAGAATGCCTGATTCAGAGAAAAACTTGTAGTAGAATTCGGATCCACCAAATAACTTTAGGATCCAGAGAATAACTTTAGAATGCCTGATCCAGAGAATAATTTAAGAATACCTGATCCAGATAATAACTTTAGAATGTCTGAGCCAGAGAATAACTTTAGAATGTCTGATTCAAAGAATAAATTTAGAATGTCTGATCCAGAGAATAACTTTAGAATATCTGATCCAGAGAAAAACTTTAGAATATCTGATCCAGAGAATACCTTTAGAATGTCTGATCCAGAGAATAACCTTAGAAAGCCTGATCTATAGAATAACTTTAGAATGTCTGCTCCAGAGAATAACTTTAGAAGCCTGATCTGGTGAATAACCTTAGAATGTCTCATCTGGAGAATAACTTTAGAATGCCTGATTCAGGGAATGACTTGTAGTAGAATTCGGATCCACCAAATAACTTTAGGATCCAGAGAATAACTTTAGAATATCTGATCCAGAGAATAACTTTAGAATGCCTGAGCCAGAGAATAACTTTAGAATGTCTGCTCCAGAGAATAACTTTAGAAACCTGATCTGGTGAATAACCTTAGAATGTCTGATCCAGAGAATAACTTTAGAATGTCTGAAACCAGAGAATAACTTTAGAATCCATAGAATGACTAGAATGTCTGATCCAGAGAATAACTTTAGAATGTCAGATCCAGAGAAGAACTTTAGAATGTCTGATCCAGAGAATAACTTTAGAATGTCTGATCCTTAGAATAACTTTAGAATGTCAGATCCAGCGAATAACTTTAGAATGCCTGAGACAGAGAATAACTTTAGAATGTCTGATCCAGAGAATAACTTTAGAATGTCTGATCCAGGGAATAACTTTAGAATGTCTGATCCAGAGAATAACTTTACATTATCTGATCCAGAGAATAATTCAAGGCTACCTGATCCAGAGATTAATTATAGTATGTTTGATCCAGAGAATAATGTAAGAATACCTGATCCTAGAATAACTTTAGAATGTCTGATCCAGAGAATAACTTTAGAATGTCAGATCCAGAGAATAACTTTAGAATGTCTGAGCCAGAGAATAACTATAGAATGTCTGATTCAAAGAATAAATTTAGAGTGTCTGATCCAGAGAATAACTTTAGAATATCTGATCCAGAGAATAACTTTAGAATATCTGATCCAGAGAATACCTTTAGAATGTCTGATCCAGAGAATAACCTTAGAAAGCCTGATCTATAGAATAACTTTAGAATGTCTGCTCCAGAGAATAACTTTAGAAGCCTGATCTGGTGAATAACCTTAGAATGTCTGATCCAGAGAATAACTTTAGAATGTCTGATCCAGAGAATAACTTTAAAATGTCTCATCTGGAGAATAACTTTAGTATGCCTGATTCAGGGAAAGACTTGTAGTAGAATTCGGATCCACCAAATAACTTTAGGATCCAGAGAATAACTTTAGAATATCTGATCCAGAGAATAAATTTAGAATGCCTGAGCCAGAGAATAACTTTAGAATGCCTGAAACCAGAAAATAACCTTAGAATCCAGAGAATAACTAGAATGTCTGATCCAGAGAATAATTTAAGAATACATGATCCAGAGAATAACTCTAGAATGTCTGCGATAGAGAATAACTTTAGAATGTCTGATCTAGTGAATAACTTAAGAATATCTGATCCAGAGAAAAACTTTAGAATATCTGATCCAGAGAATACCTTTAGAATGTCTGATCCAGAGAATAACCTTAGAAAGCCTGATCTATAGAATAACTTTAGAATGTCTGCTCCAGAGAATAACTTTAGAAGCCTGATCTGGTGAATAACCTTAGAATGTCTGATCCAGAGAATAACTTTAAAATGTCTCATCTGGAGAATAACTTTAGAATGCCTGATTCAGGGAAAGACTTGTAGTAGAATTCGGATCCACCAAATAACTTTAGGATCCAGAGAATAACTTTAGAATATCTGATCCAGAGAATAACTTTAGAATGCCTGAGCCAGAGAATAACTTTAGAATATCTGATCCAGAGAATAACCTTAGAATGCCTGATCTATAGAATAACTTTAGAATGTCTGCTCCAGAGAATAACTTTAGAAGCCTGATCTGGTGAATAACCTTAGAATGTCTGATCCAGAGAATAACTTTAGAATGCCTGAAACCAGAGAATAACTTTAGAATCCATAGAATGACTAGAATGTCTGATCCAGAGAATAACTTTACAATGTCAGATCCAGAGAATAACTTTAGAATGTCTGATCCAGAGAATAACTTTAGAATGTCTGATCCTTAGAATAACTTTAGAATGTCAGATCCAGAGAATAACTTTAGAATGCCTGAGACAGAGAATAACTTTAGAATGTCTGATACAGAGAATAACTTTAGAATGTCTGATCCAGAGAAAAACTTTAGAATGTCTGATCCAGAGAATAACTTTACATTATCTGATCCAGAGAATAATTTAAGGCTACCTGATCCAGAGATTAACTATAGTATGTTTGATCCAGAGAATAATGTAAGAATACCTGATCCAAGAATAACTTTAGAATGTCTGATCCAGAGAATAACTTTAGAATGTCAGATCCAGAGAATAACTTTAGAATGTCTGAGCCAGAGAATAACTTTAGAATGTCTGATTCAAAGAATAAATTTAGAATGTCTGATCCAGAGGATAATTTTAGAATATCTGATCCAGAGAATAACTTTAGAATATCTGATCCAGAGAATACCTTTAGAATGTCTGATCCAGAGAGTAACCTTAGAAAGCCTGATCTATAGAATAACTTTAGAATGTCTGCTCCAGAGAATAACTTTAGAAGCCTGATCTGGTGAATAACCTTAGAATGTCTGATCCAGAGAATAACTTTAGAATGTCTGATCCAGAGAATAACTTTAAAATGTCTCATCTGGAGAATAACTTTAGTATGCCTGATTCAGTGAAAGACTTGTAGTAGAATTCGGATCCACCAAATAACTTTAGGATCCAGAGAATAACTTTAGAATATCTGATCCAGAGAATAACTTTAGAATGCCTGAGCCAGAGAATAACTTTAGAAAGCCTGAAACCAGAAAATAACCTTAGAATCCAGAGAATAACTAGAATGTCTGATCCAGAGAATAATTTAAGAATACTTGATCAAGAGAATAACTCTAGAATGTCTGCGATAGAGAATAACTTTAGAATGTCTGATCTAGTGAATAACTTAAGAATATCTGATCCAGAGAATAACTTTAGCATGCCTGAGCCAGAGAATAACTTTAGAATGTCTGATCCAGGGAATAATTTAAGAATACCTGATCCAGAGAATAACTTTAGAATGCCTGAGCCAGAGAATAACCTTAGAATGTCTGATCCAGAGAATAACTGTAGAATGTCTGATCCAGACAATAACTTTAGAATGTCTGATCCAGAGAATAACTTTAGAATGTCTGATCCTTAGAATAACTTTAGAATGTCAGATCCAGAGAATAACTTTAGAATGCCTGAGACAGAGAATAACTTTAGAATGTCTGATCCAGAGAATAACTTTAGAATGTCTGATCCAGAGAATAACTTTAGAATGTCTGATCCAGAGAATAACTTTACATTATCTGATCCAGAGAATAATTCAAGGCTACCTGATCCAGAGATTAATTATAGTATGTTTGATCCAGAGAATAATGTAAGAATACCTGATCCAAGAATAACTTTAGAATGTCTGATCCAGTGAATAACTTTAGAATGTCAGATCCAGAGAATAACATTAGAATGTCTGAGCCAGAGAATAACTATAGAATGTCTGATTCAAAGAATAAATTTAGAATGTCTGATCCAGAGAATAACTTTAGAATATCTGATCCAGAGAATAACTTTAGAATATCTGATCCAGAGAATACCTTTAGAATGTCTGATCCAGAGAATAACCTTAGAAAGCCTGATCTATAGAGTAACTTTAGAATGTCTGCTCCAGAGAATAACTTTAGAAGCCTGATCTGGTGAATAACCTTAGAATGTCTGATCCAGAGAATAACTTTAGAATGTCTGATCCAGAGAATAACTTTAAAATGTCTCATCTGGAGAATAACTTTAGTATGCCTGATTCAGGGAAAGACTTGTAGTAGAATTCGGATCCACCAAATAACTTTAGGATCCAGAGAATAACTTTAGAATATCTGATCCAGAGAATAAATTTAGAATGCCTGAGCCAGAGAATAACTTTAGAATGCCTGAAACCAGAAAATAACCTTAGAATCCAGAGAATAACTAGAATGTCTGATCCAGAGAATAATTTAAGAATACATGATCCAGAGAATAACTCTAGAATGTCTGCGATAGAGAATAACTTTAGAATGTCTGATCTAGTGAATAACTTAAGAATATCTGATCCAGAGAAAAACTTTAGAATATCTGATCCAGAGAATACCTTTAGAATGTCTGACCCAGAGAATAACTTTACATTATCTGATCCAGAGAATAATTTAAGGCTACCTGATCCAGAGATTAACTATGGTATGTTTGATCCAGAGAATAATGTAAGAATACCTGATCCAAGAATAACTTTAGAATGTCAGATCCAGAGAATAACTTTAGAATGTCTGATCCAGAGAATAACCTTAGAAAGCCTGATCTATAGAATAACTTTAGAATGTCTGCTCCAGAGAATAACTTTAGAAGCCTGATCTGGTGAATAACCTTAGAATGTCTGATCCAGAGAATAACTTTAGAATGTCTGATCCAGAGAGTAACTTTAAAATGTCTCATCTGGAGAATAACTTTAGAATGCCTGATTCAGGGAAAGACTTGTAGTAGAATTCGGATCCACCAAATAACTTTAGGATCCAGAGAATAACTTTAGAATATCTGATCCAGAGAATAACTTTAGAATGCCTGAGCCAGAGAATAACTTTAGAATATCTGATCCAGAGAATAACCTTAGAATGCCTGATCTATAGAATAACTTTAGAATGTCTGCTCCAGAGAATCACTTTAGAAGCCTGATCTGGTGAATAACCTTAGAATGTCTGATCCAGAGAATAACTTTAGAATGCCTGAAACCAGAGAATAACTTTAGAATCCATAGAATGACTAGAATGTCTGATCCAGAGAATAACTTTACAATGTCAGATCCAGAGAATAACTTTAGAATGTCTGATCCAGAGAATAACTTTAGAATGTCTGATCCTTAGAATAACTTTAGAATGTCAGATCCAGAGAATAACTTTAGAATGCCTGAGACAGAGAATAACTTTAGAATGTCTGATACAGAGAATAACTTTAGAATGTCTGATCCAGAGAAAAACTTTAGAATGTCTGATCCAGAGAATAACTTTACATTATCTGATCCAGAGAATAATTTAAGGCTACCTGATCCAGAGATTAACTATAGTATGTTTGATCCAGAGAATAATGTAAGAATACCTGATCCAAGAATAACTTTAGAATGTCTGATCCAGAGAATAACTTTAGAATATCTGATCCAGAGAATAACTTTAGAATATCTGATCCAGAGAATACCTTTAGAATGTCTGATCCAGAGAATAACCTTGGAAAGCCTGATCTATAGAATAACTTTAGAATGTCTGCTCCAGAGAATTACTTTAGAAGCCTGATCTGGTGAATAACCTTAGAATGTCTGATCCAGAGAATAACTTTAGAATGTCTGATCCAGAGAATAACTTTAAAATGTCTCATCTGGAGAATAACTTTAGTATGCCTGATTCAGTGAAAGACTTGTAGTAGAATTCGGATCACCAAATAACTTTAGGATCCAGAGAATAACTTTAGAATATCTGATCCAGAGAATAACTTTAGAATGCCTGAGCCAGAGAATAACTTTAGAATGCCTGAGACAGAGAATAACTTTAGAATGTCTGATCCAGGGAATAATTTAAGAATACCTGATCCAGAGAATAACTTTAGAATGCCTGAGCCAGAGAATAACCTTAGAATGTCTGATCCAGAGAATAACTGTAGAATGTCTGATCCAGAGAATAACTTTAGAATGTCTGATCCAGAGAATAACTTTAGAATGTCTGAACCAGAAAATAACTTTAGAATGTCTGAGACAGAGAATAACTTTAGAATGTCTGATCCAGAGAATAACTTTAAAATGTCTCATCTAGAGAATTGCTTTAGAATGCCTGATTCAGAGAAAAACTTGTAGTAGAATTCGAATCCACCAAATAACTTTAGGATCAGAGAATAACTTTAGAATGCCTGATCCAGAGAATAATTTAAGAATACCTGATCCAGAGAATAACTTTAGAATGTCTGAGCAAGAGAATAACTTTAGAATTTCTGATTCAAAGAATAAATTTAGAATGTCTGATCCAGAGAATAACTTTAGAATATCTGATCCAGAGAATAACTTTAGAATGCCTGAGCCAGAGAATAACTTTAGAATGCCTGAGCCAGAGAATAACTTTAGAATGTCTGATCCAGAGAACAGCTTTAGAATGTCTGATCCAGAGAATAACTTTAGAATGTCTGATCCAGAGAATAACTTTAAAATGTCTCATCTAGAGAATAACTTTAGAATGCCTGATTCAGGGAAAACTTGTAGTAGAATTCGGATCCACCAAATAACTTTAGGATCCAGAGAATAATTTAAGAATACCTGATCCTGAGAATAACTTTAGAATGTCCGAGCCAGAGAATAACTTTAGAATGTCTGATTCAAAGAATAAATTTAGAATGTCTGATCCAGTGAATAACTTTAGAATGCCTGAGCCAGAGAATAACTTTAGAATGTCTGCTCCAGAGAATAATTTAAGAATACCTGATCCAGAGAATAACCTTAGAATGTCTGAGCTAGAGAATAACTTTAGAATGTCTGATCCAGAGAATAACCTTAGAATGGCTGATCCAGAGAATAACTGTAGAATGTCTGATCCAGAGAATAAATTTAGAATTCAGATCCAGAGAATAATATTAGAATGTCTGATCCAGAGAATAACTTTAGAATGTCTGATTGAGAGAATAACTGTTGAATGTCTGATCCATAGCTTAACTTTGGAATGTCTCATCTAGAGAATAGCTTTAGAATGCCTGAGCGAGAGAACAACTTTAGAATGTCTGATCCATAGCATAACTTTAGAATGTCTGATCCAGAGAATAACATTAGAATGTCTGATCCAGAGAATAACTTTAAAAGATCTGATCAAGAGAATAATTTAAGAATACCTGATCCAGAGAATAACCTTAGAATGGCTGATCCAGAGAATAACTGAAGAATGTCTGATCCAGAGAATAAATTTGGCTTGTCCGATCCAGGGAATAATATTAGAATGTCTGATCAAGAGAATAACTTTAGAATGTCTGATTGAGAGAATAACTTTAGAATATCTGATCCAGAGAAAAACTTTAGAATGTCTTATCCAGAGAATAACTTTAGAATGCCTGAATCCAGAGAATAACCTTAGAATCCAGAGAATAACTAGAATGTATCATCCAGAGAATAACTTTAGAATGTCAGATCCGGAGAATAATTTTAGAATATCTGATCCAGAGATTAACTTTACAATGTGTGATCGAGAGAATAACTTTAGAATGTCTGATCAAGAGAATAATTTAAGAATACCTGATCCTGAGAATAACTTTAGAATGTCCGAGCCAGAGAATAACTTTAGAATGTCTGATTCAAAGAATAAATTTAGAATGTCTGATCCAGAGAATAACTTTAGAATATCTGATCCAGAGAATAACTTTAGAATGCCTGAGCCAGAGAATAACTTTAGAATGCCTGAGCCAGAGAATAACTTTAGAATGTCTGATCCAAAGAACAACTTTAGTATGTCTGATCCAGAGTATAACTTTAGAATGTTCGATCCAGAGAATAACTTTAAAATGTCTCATCTGGAGAATAACTTTAGAATGCCTGATTCAGGGAAAGACTTGTAGTAGAATTCGGATCCACCAAATAACTTTAGGATCCAGAGAATAACTTTAGAATATCTGATCCAGAGAATAACTTTAGAATGCCTGAGCCAGAGAATAACTTTAGAATGCCTGAGCCAGAGAATAACTTTAGAATGTCTGATCCAGAGAACAACTTTAGTATGTCTGATCCAGAGAATAACTTTAGAATCCAGAGAATAACTAGAATGTATCATCCAGAGAATAACTTTAGAATGTCAGATCCGGAGAATAATTTTAGAATATCTGATCCAGAGATTAACTTTACAATGTGTGATCGAGAGAATAACTTTAGAATGTCTGATCCAGAGAATAATTTAAGAATACCTGGTCCTGAGAATAACTTTAGAATGTCCGAGCCAGAGAATAACTTTAGAATGTCTGATTCAAAGAATAAATTTAGAATGTCTGATCCAGAGAATAACTTTAGAATATCTGATCCAGAGAATAACTTTAGAATGCCTGAGCCAGAGAATAACTTTAGAATGTCTGATCCAGAGAATAACATTAGAATGTCTGATCCAGAGAATAACTTTAGAAGATCTGATCCAGAGAATAATTTAAGAATACCTGATCCAGAGAATAACCTTAGAATGTCTGATCCATCGATTAACTTTAGAATGTCTGAGCTAGAGAATAACTTTAGAATGTCTGATCCAGAGAATAACCTTAGAATGGCTGATCCAGAGAATAACTGTAGAATGTCTGATCCAGAGAATAAATTTAGAATTCAGATCCAGAGAATAATATTAGAATGTCTGATCCAGAGAATAACTTTAGAATGTCTGATTGAGAGAATAACTGTTGAATGTCTGATCCATAGCTTAACTTTGGAATGTCTCATCTAGAGAATAGCTTTAGAATGCCTGAGCGAGAGAACAACTTTAGAATGTCTGATCCATAGCATAACTTTAGAATGTCTGATCCAGAGAATAACATTAGAATGTCTGATCCAGAGAATAACTTTAAAAGATCTGATCAAGAGAATAATTTAAGAATACCTGATCCAGAGAATAACCTTAGAATGGCTGATCCAGAGAATAACTGAAGAATGTCTGATCCAGAGAATAAATTTGGCTTGTCCGATCCAGGGAATAATATTAGAATGTCTGATCAAGAGAATAACTTTAGAATGTCTGATTGAGAGAATAACTTTAGAATATCTGATCCAGAGAAAAACTTTAGAATGTCTTATCCAGAGAATAACTTTAGAATGCCTGAATCCAGAGAATAACCTTAGAATCCAGAGAATAACTAGAATGTATCATCCAGAGAATAACTTTAGAATGTCAGATCCGGAGAATAATTTTAGAATATCTGATCCAGAGATTAACTTTACAATGTGTGATCGAGAGAATAACTTTAGAATGTCTGATCAAGAGAATAATTTAAGAATACCTGATCCTGAGAATAACTTTAGAATGTCCGAGCCAGAGAATAACTTTAGAATGTCTGATTCAAAGAATAAATTTAGAATGTCTGATCCAGAGAATAACTTTAGAATATCTGATCCAGAGAATAACTTTAGAATGCCTGAGCCAGAGAATAACTTTAGAATGCCTGAGCCAGAGAATAACTTTAGAATGTCTGATCCAAAGAACAACTTTAGTATGTCTGATCCAGAGTATAACTTTAGAATGTTCGATCCAGAGAATAACTTTAAAATGTCTCATCTGGAGAATAACTTTAGAATGCCTGATTCAGGGAAAGACTTGTAGTAGAATTCGGATCCACCAAATAACTTTAGGATCCAGAGAATAACTTTAGAATATCTGATCCAGAGAATAACTTTAGAATGCCTGAGCCAGAGAATAACTTTAGAATGCCTGAGCCAGAGAATAACTTTAGAATGTCTGATCCAGAGAACAACTTTAGTATGTCTGATCCAGAGAATAACTTTAGAATCCAGAGAATAACTAGAATGTATCATCCAGAGAATAACTTTAGAATGTCAGATCCGGAGAATAATTTTAGAATATCTGATCCAGAGATTAACTTTACAATGTGTGATCGAGAGAATAACTTTAGAATGTCTGATCCAGAGAATAATTTAAGAATACCTGGTCCTGAGAATAACTTTAGAATGTCCGAGCCAGAGAATAACTTTAGAATGTCTGATTCAAAGAATAAATTTAGAATGTCTGATCCAGAGAATAACTTTAGAATATCTGATCCAGAGAATAACTTTAGAATGCCTGAGCCAGAGAATAACTTTAGAATGTCTGATCCAGAGAATAACATTAGAATGTCTGATCCAGAGAATAACTTTAGAAGATCTGATCCAGAGAATAATTTAAGAATACCTGATCCAGAGAATAACCTTAGAATGTCTGATCCATCGATTAACTTTAGAATGTCTGATCCAGAGAATAACTTTAGAATATCTGATCCAGAGAAAAACTTTATAATGTCTTATCCAGAGAATAACTTTAGAATGCCTGAAACCAGAGAATAACCTTAGAATCCAGAGAATAACTAGAATGTATCATCCAGAGAATAACTTTAGAATGTCAGATCCGGAGAATAATTTTAGAATATCTGATCCAGAGATTAACTTTTCATTGTGTGATCGAGAGAATAACTTTAGAATGTCTGATCCAGAGAATAATTTAAGAATACCTGATCCTGAGAATAACTTTAGAATGTCCAAGCCAGAGAATAACTTTAGAATGTCTGATTCAAAGAATAAATTTAGAATGTCTGATCCAGAGAATAACTTTAGAATATCTGATCCAGAGAATAACTTTAGAATGCCTGAGCCCGAGAATAACTTTAGAATGCCTGAGCCAGAGAATAACTTTAGAATGTCTGATCCAGAGAACAACTTTAGTATGTCTGATCCAGAGAATAACTTTAGAATGTCTGATCCAGAGAATAACTTTAAAATGTCTCATCTGGAGAATAACTTTAGAATGCCTGATTCAGGGAAAGACTTGTAGTAGAATTCGGATCCACCAAATAACTTTAGGATCCAGAGAATAACTTTAGAATATCTGATCCAGAGAATAACTTTAGAATGCCTGAGCCAGAGCATAACTTTAGAATGCCTGAGCCAGAGAATAACTTTAGAATGTCTGATCCAGAGAACAACTTTAGTATGTCTGATCCAGAGTATAACTTTAGAATCCAGAGAATAACTAGAATGTATCATCCAGAGAATAACTTTAGAATGTCAGATCCGGAGAATAATTTTAGAATATCTGATCCAGAGATTAACTTTACAATGTGTGATCGAGAGAATAACTTTAGAATGTCTGATCCAGAGAATAATTTAAGAATACCTGATCCTGAGAATAACTTTAGAATGTCCGAGCCAGAGAATAACTTTAGAATGTCTGATTCAAAGAATAAATTTAGAATATCTGATCCAGGGAATAACTTTAGAATGCCTGAGCCAGAGAATAACTTTAGAATGTCTGATCCAGAGAACAACTTTAGTATGTCTGATCCAGAGAATAACTTTAGAATGTCTGATCCAGAGAATAACTTTAAAATGTCTCATCTGGAGAATAACTTTAGAATGCCTGATTCAGGGAAAGACTTGTAGTAGAATTCGGATCCACCAAATAACTTTAGGATCCAGAGAATAACTTTAGAATATCTGATCCAGAGAATAACTTTAGAATGACTGATCCAGAGAATAATTTAAGAATACATGATCCAGAGAATAACTCTAGAATGTCTGCGATAGAGAATAACTTTAGAATGTCTGATCTAGTGAATAACTTAAGAATATCTGATCCAGAGAATAACTTTAGCATGCCTGAGCCAGAGAATAACTTTAGAATGTCCGAGCCAGAGAAAAACTTTGGAATGTCTGATTCAAAGAATAACTTTAGAATGTCAGATCCAGAGAATAACTTTAGAATGCCTGAGACAGAGAATAACTTTAGAATGTCTGATCCAGAGAATAACTTTAGAATGTCTGATCCAGAGAATAACTTTAGAATGTCTGATCCAGAGAATAACTTTACATTATCTGATCCAGAGAATAATTTAAGGCTACCTGATCCAGAGATTAACTATAGTATGTTTGATCCAGAGAATAATGTAAGAATACCTGATCCAAGAATAACTTTAGAATGTCTGATCCAGAGAATAACTTTAGAATGTCAGATCCAGAGAATAACTTTAGAATGTCTGAGCCAGAGAATAACCTTAGAAAGCCTGATCTATAGAATAACTTTAGAATGTCTGATCCAGAGAACAACTTTAGTATGTCTGATCCAGATAATAACTTTAGAATGTCTGATCCAGAGAATAAATTTAAAATGTCTCATCTAGAGAATAACTTTAGAATGCCTGAGTCAGGGAAAAACTTGTAGTAGAATTCGGATCCACCAAATAACTTTAGGATCCAGAGAATAACTTTAGAATGCCTGATCCAGAGAATAATTTAAGAATACCTGATCCTGAGAATAACTTTAGAATGTCTGAGCCAGAGAAAAACTTTGGAATGTCTGATTCAAAGAATAACTTTAGAATGTCAGATCCAGAGAATAACTTTAGAATGCCTGAGACAGAGAATAACTTTAGAATGTCTGATCCAGAGAATAACTTTAGAATGTCTGATCCAGAGAATAACTTTAGAATGTCTGATCCAGAGAATAATTTAAGAATACATGATCCAGAGAATAACTCTAGAATGTCTGCGATAGAGAATAACTTTAGAATGTCTGATCTAGTGAATAACTTAAGAATATCTGATCCAGAGAATAACTTTAGCATGCCTGAGCCAGAGAATAACTTTAGAATGTCTGATCCAAAGAACAACTTTAGTATGTCTGATCCAGAGTATAACTTTAGAATGTTCGATCCAGAGAATAACTTTAAAATGTCTCATCTGGAGAATAACTTTAGAATGCCTGATTCAGGGAAAGACTTGTAGTAGAATTCGGATCCACCAAATAACTTTAGGATCCAGAGAATAACTTTAGAATATCTGATCCAGAGAATAACTTTAGAATGCCTGAGCCAGAGAATAACTTTAGAATGCCTGAGCCAGAGAATAACTTTAGAATGTCTGATCCAGAGAACAACTTTAGTATGTCTGATCCAGAGAATAACTTTAGAATCCAGAGAATAACTAGAATGTATCATCCAGAGAATAACTTTAGAATGTCAGATCCGGAGAATAATTTTAGAATATCTGATCCAGAGATTAACTTTACAATGTGTGATCGAGAGAATAACTTTAGAATGTCTGATCCAGAGAATAATTTAAGAATACCTGGTCCTGAGAATAACTTTAGAATGCCTGAGACAGAGAATAACTTTAGAATGTCTGATCCAGAGAATAACTTTAGAATGTCTGATCCAGAGAATAACTTTAGAATGTCTGATCCAGAGAATAATTTAAGAATACATGATCCAGAGAATAACTCTAGAATGTCTGCGATAGAGAATAACTTTAGAATGTCTGATCTAGTGAATAACTTAAGAATATCTGATCCAGAGAATAACTTTAGCATGCCTGAGCCAGAGAATAACTTTAGAATGTCTGATCCAAAGAACAACTTTAGTATGTCTGATCCAGAGTATAACTTTAGAATGTTCGATCCAGAGAATAACTTTAAAATGTCTCATCTGGAGAATAACTTTAGAATGCCTGATTCAGGGAAAGACTTGTAGTAGAATTCGGATCCACCAAATAACTTTAGGATCCAGAGAATAACTTTAGAATATCTGATCCAGAGAATAACTTTAGAATGCCTGAGCCAGAGAATAACTTTAGAATGCCTGAGCCAGAGAATAACTTTAGAATGTCTGATCCAGAGAACAACTTTAGTATGTCTGATCCAGAGAATAACTTTAGAATCCAGAGAATAACTAGAATGTATCATCCAGAGAATAACTTTAGAATGTCAGATCCGGAGAATAATTTTAGAATATCTGATCCAGAGATTAACTTTACAATGTGTGATCGAGAGAATAACTTTAGAATGTCTGATCCAGAGAATAATTTAAGAATACCTGGTCCTGAGAATAACTTTAGAATGTCCGAGCCAGAGAATAACTTTAGAATGTCTGATTCAAAGAATAAATTTAGAATGTCTGATCCAGAGAATAACTTTAGAATATCTGATCCAGAGAATAACTTTAGAATGCCTGAGCCAGAGAATAACTTTAGAATGTCTGATCCAGAGAATAACATTAGAATGTCTGATCCAGAGAATAACTTTAGAAGATCTGATCCAGAGAATAATTTAAGAATACCTGATCCAGAGAATAACCTTAGAATGTCTGATCCATCGATTAACTTTAGAATGTCTGATCCAGAGAATAACTTTAGAATATCTGATCCAGAGAAAAACTTTATAATGTCTTATCCAGAGAATAACTTTAGAATGCCTGAAACCAGAGAATAACCTTAGAATCCAGAGAATAACTAGAATGTATCATCCAGAGAATAACTTTAGAATGTCAGATCCGGAGAATAATTTTAGAATATCTGATCCAGAGATTAACTTTTCATTGTGTGATCGAGAGAATAACTTTAGAATGTCTGATCCAGAGAATAATTTAAGAATACCTGATCCTGAGAATAACTTTAGAATGTCCAAGCCAGAGAATAACTTTAGAATGTCTGATTCAAAGAATAAATTTAGAATGTCTGATCCAGAGAATAACTTTAGAATATCTGATCCAGAGAATAACTTTAGAATGCCTGAGCCCGAGAATAACTTTAGAATGCCTGAGCCAGAGAATAACTTTAGAATGTCTGATCCAGAGAACAACTTTAGTATGTCTGATCCAGAGAATAACTTTAGAATGTCTGATCCAGAGAATAACTTTAAAATGTCTCATCTGGAGAATAACTTTAGAATGCCTGATTCAGGGAAAGACTTGTAGTAGAATTCGGATCCACCAAATAACTTTAGGATCCAGAGAATAACTTTAGAATATCTGATCCAGAGAATAACTTTAGAATGCCTGAGCCAGAGCATAACTTTAGAATGCCTGAGCCAGAGAATAACTTTAGAATGTCTGATCCAGAGAACAACTTTAGTATGTCTGATCCAGAGTATAACTTTAGAATCCAGAGAATAACTAGAATGTATCATCCAGAGAATAACTTTAGAATGTCAGATCCGGAGAATAATTTTAGAATATCTGATCCAGAGATTAACTTTACAATGTGTGATCGAGAGAATAACTTTAGAATGTCTGATCCAGAGAATAATTTAAGAATACCTGATCCTGAGAATAACTTTAGAATGTCCGAGCCAGAGAATAACTTTAGAATGTCTGATTCAAAGAATAAATTTAGAATATCTGATCCAGGGAATAACTTTAGAATGCCTGAGCCAGAGAATAACTTTAGAATGTCTGATCCAGAGAACAACTTTAGTATGTCTGATCCAGAGAATAACTTTAGAATGTCTGATCCAGAGAATAACTTTAAAATGTCTCATCTGGAGAATAACTTTAGAATGCCTGATTCAGGGAAAGACTTGTAGTAGAATTCGGATCCACCAAATAACTTTAGGATCCAGAGAATAACTTTAGAATATCTGATCCAGAGAATAACTTTAGAATGACTGATCCAGAGAATAATTTAAGAATACATGATCCAGAGAATAACTCTAGAATGTCTGCGATAGAGAATAACTTTAGAATGTCTGATCTAGTGAATAACTTAAGAATATCTGATCCAGAGAATAACTTTAGCATGCCTGAGCCAGAGAATAACTTTAGAATGTCCGAGCCAGAGAAAAACTTTGGAATGTCTGATTCAAAGAATAACTTTAGAATGTCAGATCCAGAGAATAACTTTAGAATGCCTGAGACAGAGAATAACTTTAGAATGTCTGATCCAGAGAATAACTTTAGAATGTCTGATCCAGAGAATAACTTTAGAATGTCTGATCCAGAGAATAACTTTACATTATCTGATCCAGAGAATAATTTAAGGCTACCTGATCCAGAGATTAACTATAGTATGTTTGATCCAGAGAATAATGTAAGAATACCTGATCCAAGAATAACTTTAGAATGTCTGATCCAGAGAATAACTTTAGAATGTCAGATCCAGAGAATAACTTTAGAATGTCTGAGCCAGAGAATAACCTTAGAAAGCCTGATCTATAGAATAACTTTAGAATGTCTGATCCAGAGAACAACTTTAGTATGTCTGATCCAGATAATAACTTTAGAATGTCTGATCCAGAGAATAAATTTAAAATGTCTCATCTAGAGAATAACTTTAGAATGCCTGAGTCAGGGAAAAACTTGTAGTAGAATTCGGATCCACCAAATAACTTTAGGATCCAGAGAATAACTTTAGAATGCCTGATCCAGAGAATAATTTAAGAATACCTGATCCTGAGAATAACTTTAGAATGTCTGAGCCAGAGAAAAACTTTGGAATGTCTGATTCAAAGAATAACTTTAGAATGTCAGATCCAGAGAATAACTTTAGAATGCCTGAGACAGAGAATAACTTTAGAATGTCTGATCCAGAGAATAACTTTAGAATGTCTGATCCAGAGAATAACTTTAGAATGTCTGATCCAGAGAATAACTTTACATTATCTGATCCAGAGAATAATTTAAGGCTACCTGATCCAGAGATTAACTATAGTATGTTTGTTCCAGAGAATAATGTAAGAATACCTGATCCAAGAATAACTTTAGAATGTCTGATCCAGAGAATAACTTTAGAATGTCAGATCCAGAGAACAACTTTAGAATGTCTGAGCCAGAGAATAACTTTAGAATGTCTGATTCAAAGAATAAATTTAGAATATCTGATCCAGAGAATACCTTTAGAATGTCTGATCCAGAGAATAACTTTAGAAGCCTGATCTGGTGAATAACCTTAGAATGTCTGATCCAGAGAATAACATTAGAATGTCTGATCCAGAGAATAACTTTAAAATGTCTCATCTGGAGAATAACTTTAGAATGCCTGATTCAGGGAAAGACTTGTAGTAGAACTCGGATCCACCAAATAACTTTAGGATCCAGAGAATAACTTTAGAATATCTGATCCAGAGAATAACTTTAGAATGCCTGAGCCAGAGAATAACTTTAGAATGCCTGAAACCAGAAAATAACCTTAGAATCCAGAGAATAACTAGAATGTCTGATCCAGAGAATAATTTAAGAATACATGATCCAGAGAATAACTCTAGAATATCTGCGATAGAGAATAACTTTAGAATGTCTGATCTAGTGAATAACTTAAGAATATCTGATCCAGAGAATAACTTTAGCATGCCTGAGCCAGAGAATAACTTTAGAATGTCCGAGCCAGAGAAAAACTTTGGAATGTCTGATTCAAAGAATAACTTTAGAATGTCAGATCCAGAGAATAACTTTAGAATGCCTGAGACAGAGAATAACTTTAGAATGTCTGATCCAGAGAATAACTTTAGAATGTCTGACCCAGAGAATAACTTTACATTATCTGATCCAGAGAATAATTTAAGGCTACCTGATCCAGAGATTAACTATGGTATGTTTGATCCAGAGAATAATGTAAGAATACCTGATCCAAGAATAACTTTAGAATGTCTGATCCAGAGAATAACTTTAGAATGTCAGATCCAGAGAATAACTTTAGAATGTCTGAGCCAGAGAATAACCTTAGAAAGCCTGATCTATAGAATAACTTTAGAATGTCTGCTCCAGAGAATAACTTTAGAAGCCTTATCTGGTGAATAACCTTAGAATGTCTGATTCAAAGGATACATTTAGAATGTCTGATCCATAGAATAACTTTAGAATATCTGATCCAGAGAATAACTTTAGAATATCTGATCCAGAGAATACCTTTAGAATGTCTGATCCAGAGAATAACCTTAGAAAGCCTGATCTATAGAATAACTTTAGAATGTCTGCTCCAGAGAATAACTTTAGAAGCCTGATCTGGTGAATAACCTTAGAATGTCTGATCCAGAGAATAACTTTAGAATGTCTGATCCAGAGAATAACTTTAAAATGTCTCATCTGGAGAATAACTTTAGAATGCCTGATTCAGGGAAAGACTTGTAGTAGAATTCGGATCCACCAAATAATTTTAGGATCCAGAGAATAACTTTAGAATATCTGATCCAGAGAATAACTTTAGAATGCCAGAGCCAGAGAATAACTTTAGAATGCCTGAAACCAAAAAATAACCTTAGAATCCCGAGAATAACTAGAATGTCTGATCCAGAGAATAATTTAAGAATACATGATCCAGAGAATAACTCTAGAATGTCTGCGATAGAGAATAACTTTAGAATGTCTGATCTAGTGAATAACTTAAGAATATCTGATCCAGAGAATAACTTTAGCATGCCTGAGCCAGAGAATAACTTTAGAATGTCTGATCCAGGGAATAATTTAAGAATACCTGATCCAGAGAATAACTTTAGAATGCCTGAGCCAGAGAATAACCTTAGAATGTCTGATCCAGAGAATAACTGTAGAATGTCTGATCCAGAGAATAACTTTAGAATGTCTGATCCAGAGAATAACTTTAGAATGTCTGAACCAGAAAATAACTTTAGAATGTCTGAGCCAGAGAATAACTTTAGAATGTCTGATCCAGAGAATAACTTTAAAATGTCTCATCTAGAGAATAGCTTTAGAATGCCTGATCCAGAGAATAATTTAAGAATACCTGATCCAGAGAATAACTTTAGAATGTCTGAGCCAGAGAATAACTTTAGAATGTCTGATTCAAAGAATAAATTTAGAATGTCTGATCCACAGAATAACTTTAGAATATCTGATCCAGAGAATAACTTTAGAATGCCTGACCCAGAGAATAACTTTAGAATGCCTGAGCCAGAGAATAACTTTAGAATGTCTGATCCAGAGAACAACTTTATAATGTCTGATCCAGAGAATAACTTTAGAATGTCTGATCCAGAGAATAACTTTAAAATGTCTCATCTAGGGAATAACTTTAGAATGCCTGATTCAGGGAAAACTTGTAGTAGAATTCGGATCAACCAGATAACTTTAGGATCCAGAGAATAATTTAAGAATACCTGATCCTGAGAATAACTTTAGAATGTCCGAGCCAGAGAATAACTTTAGAACGTCTGATTCAAAGAATAAATTTAGAATGTCTGATCTAGAGAATAACTTTAGAATGCCTGAGCCAGAGAATAACTTTAGAATGTCTGCTCCAGAGAATAATTTAAGAATACCTGATCCAGAGAATAACCTTAGAATGTCTGAGCTAGAGAATAACTTTAGAATGTCTGATCCAGAGAATAACCTTAGAATGGCTGATCCAGAGAATAACTGTAGAATGTCTGATCCAGAGAATAAATTTAGAATTCTGATCCAGAGAATAATATTAGAATGTCTGATTCAGAGAATAACTTTAGAATGTCTGATTGAGAGAATAACTGTTGAATGTCTGATCCATAGCTTAACTTTGGAATGTCTCATCTAGAGAATAGCTTTAGAATGCCTGAGCGAGAGATCAACTTTAGAATGTCTGATCAATAGCATAACTTTAGAATGTCTGATCCAGAGAATAACATTAGAATGTCTGATCCAGAGAATAACTTTAGAATATCTGATCCAGAGAATAATTTAAGAATACCTGATCCAATGAATAACCTTAGAATGGCTGATCCAGAGAATAACTGAAGAATGTCTGATCCAGAGAATAAATCTGGATTGTCCGATCCAGAGAATAATATTAGAATGTCTGATCAAGAGAACAACTTTAGAATGTCCGATCCAGAGAATAACTTTAGAATGTCTGATCAAGAGAATAACTAGAATGTCTTATCCAGAGAATAACTTTAGAATGTCAGATCCGGAGAATAATTTTAGAATATTTGATCCAGAGAATAACTTTAGAATGCCTGAGCCAGAGAATAACTTTAGAATGTCTGATCCAGAGAACAACTTTAGTATGTCTGATCCACAGAATAACTTTAGAATGTCTGATCCAGAGAATAACTTTAAAATGTCTCATCTGGAGAATAACTTTAGAATGCCTGATTCAGGGAAAGACTTGTAGTAGAATTCGGATCCACCAAATAACTTTAGGATCCAGAGAATAACTTTAGAATATCTGATCCAGAGAATAACTTTAGAATGCCTGAGCCAGAGCATAACTTTAGAATGCCTGAGCCAGAGAATAACTTTAGAATGTCTGATCCAGAGAACAACTTTAGTATGTCTGATCCAGAGTATAACTTTAGAATCCAGAGAATAACTAGAATGTATCATCCAGAGAATAACTTTAGAATGTCAGATCCGGAGAATAATTTTAGAATATCTGATCCAGAGATTAACTTTACAATGTGTGATCGAGAGAATAACTTTAGAATGTCTGATCCAGAGAATAATTTAAGAATACCTGATCCTGAGAATAACTTTAGAATGTCCGAGCCAGAGAATAACTTTAGAATGTCTGATTCAAAGAATAAATTTAGAATATCTGATCCAGGGAATAACTTTAGAATGCCTGAGCCAGAGAATAACTTTAGAATGTCTGATCCAGAGAACAACTTTAGTATGTCTGATCCAGAGAATAACTTTAGAATGTCTGATCCAGAGAATAACTTTAAAATGTCTCATCTGGAGAATAACTTTAGAATGCCTGATTCAGGGAAAGACTTGTAGTAGAATTCGGATCCACCAAATAACTTTAGGATCCAGAGAATAACTTTAGAATATCTGATCCAGAGAATAACTTTAGAATGACTGATCCAGAGAATAATTTAAGAATACATGATCCAGAGAATAACTCTAGAATGTCTGCGATAGAGAATAACTTTAGAATGTCTGATCTAGTGAATAACTTAAGAATATCTGATCCAGAGAATAACTTTAGCATGCCTGAGCCAGAGAATAACTTTAGAATGTCCGAGCCAGAGAAAAACTTTGGAATGTCTGATTCAAAGAATAACTTTAGAATGTCAGATCCAGAGAATAACTTTAGAATGCCTGAGACAGAGAATAACTTTAGAATGTCTGATCCAGAGAATAACTTTAGAATGTCTGATCCAGAGAATAACTTTAGAATGTCTGATCCAGAGAATAACTTTACATTATCTGATCCAGAGAATAATTTAAGGCTACCTGATCCAGAGATTAACTATAGTATGTTTGATCCAGAGAATAATGTAAGAATACCTGATCCAAGAATAACTTTAGAATGTCTGATCCAGAGAATAACTTTAGAATATCAGATCCAGAGAATAACTTTAGAATGTCTGAGCCAGAGAATAACCTTAGAAAGCCTGATCTATAGAATAACTTTAGAATGTCTGATCCAGAGAACAACTTTAGTATGTCTGATCCAGATAATAACTTTAGAATGTCTGATCCAGAGAATAAATTTAAAATGTCTCATCTAGAGAATAACTTTAGAATGCCTGAGTCAGGGAAAAACTTGTAGTAGAATTCGGATCCACCAAATAACTTTAGGATCCAGAGAATAACTTTAGAATGCCTGATCCAGAGAATAATTTAAGAATACCTGATCCTGAGAATAACTTTAGAATGTCTGAGCCAGAGAAAAACTTTGGAATGTCTGATTCAAAGAATAACTTTAGAATGTCAGATCCAGAGAATAACTTTAGAATGCCTGAGACAGAGAATAAATTTAGAATGTCTGATCCAGAGAATAACTTTAGATTGTCTGATCCAGAGAATAACTTTAGAATGTCTGATCCAGAGAATAACTTTACATTATCTGATCCAGAGAATAATTTAAGGCTACCTGATCCAGAGATTAACTATAGTATGTTTGATCCAGAGAATAACTTTAGAATGTCTGATCCAGAGAATAACTTTACATTATCTGATCCAGAGAATAATTTAAGGCTACCTGATCCAGAGATTAACTATAGTATGTTTGATCCAGAGAATAATGTAAGAATACCTGATCCAAGAATAACTTTAGAATGTCTGATCCAGAGAATAACTTTAGCATGCCTGATCCAGAGAATAACTTTAGAATGTCAGATCCAGAGAACAACTTTAGAATGTCTGAGCCAGAGAATAACTTTAGAATGTCTGATTCAAAGAATAAATTTAGAATGTCTGATCCAGAGAATAACTTTAGAATATCTTATCCAGAGAATACCTTTAGAATGTCTGATCCAGAGAATAACCTTAGAAAGCCTGATCTATAGAATAACTTTAGAATGTCTGCTCCAGAGAATAACTTTAGAAGCCTGATCTGGTGAATAACCTTAGAATGTCTGATCCAGAGAATAACATTAGAAAGTCTGATCCAGAGAATAACTTTAAAATGTCTCATCTGGAGAATAACTTTAGAATGCCTGATTCAGGGAAAGACTTGTAGTAGAATTCGGATCCACCAAATAACTTTAGGATCCAGAGAATAACTTTAGAATATCTGATCCAGAGAATAACTTTAGAATGCCTGAGCCAGAGAATAACTTTAGAATGCCTGAAACCAGAAAATAACCTTAGAATCCAGAGAATAACTAGAATGACTGATCCAGAGAATAATTTAAGAATACATGATCCAGAGAATAACTCTAGAATGTCTGCGATAGAGAATAACTTTAGAATGTCTGATCTAGTGAATAACTTAAGAATATCTGATCCAGAGAATAATTTAGCATGCCTGAGCCAGAGAATAACTTTAGAATGTCCGAGCCAGAGAAAAACTTTGGAATGTCTGATTCAAAGAATAACTTTAGAATGTCAGATCCAGAGAATAACTTTAGAATGCCTGAGACAGAGAATAACTTTAGAATGTCTGATCCAGAGAATAACTTTAGAATGTCTGATCCAGAGAATAACTTTAGAATGTCTGATCCAGAGAATAACTTTACATTATCTGATCCAGAGAATAATTTAAGGCTACCTGATCCAGAGATTAACTATAGTATGTTTGATCCAGAGAATAATGTAAGAATACCTGATCCAAGAATAACTTTAGAATGACTGATCCAGAGAATAACTTTAGAATGTCAGATCCAGAGAATAACTTTAGAATGTCTGAGCCAGAGAATAACCTTAGAAAGCCTGATCTATAGAATAACTTTAGAATGTCTGATCCAGAGAACAACTTTAGTATGTCTGATCCAGAGAATAACTTTAGAATGTCTGATCCAGAGAATAAATTTAAAATGTCTCATCTAGAGAATAACTTTAGAATGCCTGAGTCAGGGAAAAACTTGTAGTAGAATTCGGATCCACCAAATAACTTTAGGATCCAGAGAATAACTTTAGAATGCCTGATCCAGAGAATAATTTAAGAATACCTGATCCTGAGAATAACTTTAAAATGTCTGAGCCAGGGAAAAACTTTGGAATGTCTGATTCAAAGAATAACTTTAGAATGTCAGATCCAGAGAATAACTTTAGAATGCCTGAGACAGAGAATAACTTTAGAATGTCTGATCCAGAGAATAACTTTAGAATGTCTGATCCAGAGAATAACTTTAGAATGTCTGATCCAGAGAATAACTTTACATTATCTGATCCAGAGAATAATTTAAGGCTACCTGATCCAGAGATTAACTATAGTATGTTTGATCCAGAGAATAATGTAAGAATACCTGATCCAAGAATAACTTTAGAATGTCTGATCCAGAGAATAACTTTAGAATGTCAGATCCAGAGAACAACTTTAGAATGTCTGAGCCAGAGAATAACTTTAGAATGTCTGATTCAAAGAATAAATTTAGAATGTCTGATCCAGAGAATAACTTTAGAATATCTGATCCAGAGAATACCTTTAGAATGTCTGATCCAGAGAATAACCTTAGAAAGCCTGCTCTATAGAATAACTTTAGAATGTCTGCTCCAGAGAATAACTTTAGAAGCCTGATCTGGTGAATAACCTTAGAATGTCTGATCCAGAGAATAACATTAGAATGTCTGATCCAGAGCATAACTTTAAAATGTCTCATCTGGAGAATAACTTTAGAATGCCTGATTCAGGGAAAGACTTGTAGTAGAATTCGGATCCACCAAATAACTTTAGGATCCAGAGAATAACTTTAGAATATCTGATCCAGAGAATAACTTTAGAATGCCTGAGCCAGAGAATAACTTTAGAATGCCTGAAACCAGAAAATAACCTTAGAATCCAGAGAATAACTAGAATGTCTGATCCAGAGAATAATTTAAGAATACATGATCCAGAGAATAACTCTAGAATGTCTGCGATAGAGAATAACTTTAGAATGTCTGATCTAGTGAATAACTTAAGAATATCTGATCCAGAGAATAACTTTAGCATGCCTGAGCCAGAGAATAACTTTAGAATGTCCGAGCCAGAGAAAAACTTTGGAATGTCTGATTCAAAGAATAACTTTAGAATGTCAGATCCAGAGAATAACTTTAGAATGCCTGAGACAGAGAATAACTTTAGAATGTCTGATCCAGAGAATAACTTTAGAATGTCTGATCCAGAGAATAACTTTAGAATGTCTGATCCAGAGAATAACTTTACATTATCTGATCCAGAGAATAATTTAAGGCTACCTGATCCAGAGATTAACTATAGTATGTTTGATCCAGAGAATAATGTAAGAATACCTGATCCAAGAATAACTTTAGAATGTCTGATCCAGAGAATAACTTTAGAATGTCAGATCCAGAGAATAACTTTAGAATGTCTGAGCCAGAGAATAACCTTAGAAAGCCTGATCTATAGAATAACTTTAGAATGTCTGCTCCAGAGAATAACTTTAGAAGCCTGATCTGGTGAATAACCTTAGAATGTCTGATTCAAAGAATAAATTTAGAATGTCTGATCCATAGAATAACTTTAGAATATCTGATCCAGAGAATAACTTTAGAATATCTGATCCAGAGAATACCTTTAGAATGTCTGATCCAGAGAATAACCTTAGAAAGCCTGATCTATAGAATAACTTTAGAATGTCTGCTCCAGAGAATAACTTTAGAAGCCTGATCTGGTGAATAACCTTAGAATGTCTGATCCAGAGAATAACTTTAGAATGTCTGATCCAGAGAATAACTTTAAAATGTCTCATCTGGAGAATAACTTTAGAATGCCTGATTCAGGGAGACTTGTAGTAGAATTCGGATCCACCAAATAACTTTAGGATTCAGAGAATAACTTTAGAATATCTGATCCAGAGAATAACTTTAGAATGCCTGAGCCAGAGAATAACTTTAGAATGCCTGAAACCAGAAAATAACCTTAGAATCCCGAGAATAACTAGAATGTCTGATCCAGAGAATAATTTAAGAATACATGATCCAGAGAAAAACTCTAGAATGTCTGCGATAGAGAATAACTTTAGAATGTCTGATCTAGTGAATAACTTAAGAATATCTGATCCAGAGAATAACTTTAGCATGCCTGAGCCAGAGAATAACTTTAGAATGTCTGATCCAGGGAATAATTTAAGAATATCTGATCCAGAGAATAACTTTAGAATGCCTGAGCCAGAGAATAACCTTAGAATGTCTGATCCAGAGAATAACTGTAGAATGTCTGATCCAGAGAATAACTTTAGAATGTCTGATCCAGAGAATAACTTTAGAATGTCTGAACCAGAAAATAACTTTAGAATGCTTGAGCCAGAGAATAACTTTAGAATGTCTGATCCAGAGAATAACTTTAAAATGTCTCATCTAGAGAATAGCTTTAGAATGCCTGATTCAGAGAAAAACTTGTAGTAGAATTCGAATCCACCAAATAACTTTAGGATCCAGAGAATAACTTTAGAATACCTGATCCAGAGAATAATTTAAGATTACCTGATCCAGAGAATAACTTTAGAATGTCTGAGCCAGAGAATAACTTTAGAATGTCTGATTCAAAGAATAAATTTAGAATGTCTGATCCACAGAATAACTTTAGAATATCTGATCCAAAGAATAACTTTAGAATGCCTGAGCCAGAGAATAACTTTAGAATGCCTGAGCCAGAGAATAACTTTAGAATGTCTGATCCAGAGAACAACTTTAGAATGTCTGATCCAGAGAATAACTTTAGAATGTCTGATCCAGAGAATAACTTTAGAATATCTGATCCAGAGAATAACTTTAGAATGCCTGAGCCAGAGAATAACTTTAGAATGTCTGATCCAGAGAACAACTTTAGAATGTCTGATCCAGAGAACAACTTTAGAATGTCTGATCCAGAGAATAACTTTAGAATGTCTGATCCAGAGAATAACTTTAGAATATCTGATCCAGAGAATAACTTTAGAATGCCTGAGCCAGAGAATAACTGTAGAATGTCTGATCCAGAGAACAACTTTAGAATGTCTGATCCAGAGAATGACTTTAGAATGTCTGATCCAGAGAATAACTTTAAAATGTCTCATCTAGAGAATAACTTTAGAATGCCTGATTCAGGGAAAACTTTTAGTAGAATTCGGATCCACCAGATAACTTTAGGATCCAGAGAATAATTTAAGAATACCTGATCCTGAGAATAACTTTAGAATGTCCGAGCCAGAGAATAAATTTAGAATGTCTGATCTAGAGAATAACTTTAGAATGCCTGAGCCAGAGAATAACTTTAGAATGTCTGCTCCAGAGAATAATTTAAAATTCCTGATCCAGAGAATAACATTAGAATGTCTGAGCTAGAGAATAACCTTAGAATGGCTGATCCAGAGAATAACTGTAGAATGTCTGATCCAGAGAATAAATTTAGAATTCTGATCCAGAGAATAATATTAGAATGTCTGATCCAGAGAATAACTTTAGAATGTCTGATTGAGAGAATAACTGTTGAATGTCTGATCCATAGCTTAACTTTGGAATGTCTCATCTAGAGAATAGCTTTAGAATGCCTGAGCGAGAGATCAACTTTAGAATGTCTGATCCATAGCATAACTTTAGAATGTCTGATCCAGAGAATAACTTTAGAATATCTGATCCAGAGAATAATTTAAGAATACCTGATCCAGAGAATAACCTTAGAATGGCTGATCCAGAGAATAACTGAAGAATGTCTGATCCAGAGAATAAATCTGGATTGTCCGATCCAGAGAATAATATTAGAATGTCTGATCAAGAGAACAACTTTAGAATGTCCGATCCAGAGAATAACTTTAGAATGTCTGATCAAGAGAATAACTAGAATGTCTTATCCAGAGGATAACTTTAGAATGTCAGATCCGGAGAATAATTTTAGAATATCTGATCCAGAGATTAACTTTACAATGTGTGATCGAGAGAATAACTTTAGAATGTCTGATCCAGAGAATAACATTAGAATGTCTGATCCAGAGAATAACTTTAGAATATCTGATCCAGAGAATAATTTAAGAATACCTGATCCAGAGAATAACCTTAGAATGGCTGATCCAGAGAATAACTGAAGAATGTCTGATCCAGAGAATAAATCTGGATTGTCCGATCCAGAGAATAATATTAGAATGTCTGATCAAGAGAACAACTTTAGAATGTCCGATCCAGAGAATAACTTTAGAATGTCTGATCAAGAGAATAACTAGAATGTCTTATCCAGAGAATAACTTTAGAATGTCAGATCCGGAGAATAATTTTAGAATATCTGATCCAGAGATTAACTTTACAATGTGTGATCGAGAGAATAACTTTAGAATGTCCGAGCCAGAGAATAACTTTAGAATGTCTGATTCAAAGAACAAATTTAGAATGTCTGATCCAGAGAATAACTTTAGAATATCTGATCCAGAGAATAACTTTAGAATGCCTGAGCCAGAGAATAACTTTAGAATGCCTGAGCCAGAGAATAACTTTAGAATGTCTGATCCAGAGAACAACTTTAGTATGTCTGATCCAGAGAATAACTTTAGAATCCAGAGAATAACTATAATGTATCATCCAGAGAATAACTTTAGAATGTCAGATCTGGAGAATAATTTTAGAATATCTGATCCAGAGATTAACTTTACAATGTGTGATCGAGAGAATAAATTTAGAATGTCTGATCCAGAGAATAATTTAAGAATACCTGATCCTGAGAATAACTTTAGAATGTCCGAGCCAGAGAATAACTTTAGAATGTCTGATTCAAAGAATAAATTTAGAATGTCTGATCCAGAGAATAACTTTAGAATGTCTGATCCAGAAAATAAATTTAGAATTCTGATCCAGAGAATAATATTAGAATGTCTGATCCAGAGAATAACTTTAGAATGTCTGATTGAGAGAATAACTGTTGAATGTCTGATCCATAGCTTAAATTTGGAATGTCTCATCTAGAGAATAGCTTTAGAATGCCTGAGCGAGAGAACAACTTTAGAATGTCTGATCCATAGCATAACTTTAGAATGTCTGATCCAGAGAATAACATTAGAATGTCTGATCCAGAGAATAACTTTAGAATATCTGATCCAGAGAATAATTTAAGAATACCTGATCCAGAGAATAACCTTAGAATGGCTGATCCAGAGAATAACTTTAGAATGCCTGAGCCAGAGAATAACTTTAGAATGTCTGATCCAGAGAACAACTTTAGTATGTCTGATCCAGAGAATAACTTTAGAATGTCTGATCCAGAGAATAACTTTAAAATGTCTCATCTAGAGAATAACTTTAGAATGCCTGAGTCAGGGGAAAACTTGTAGTAGAATTCGGATCCACCAAATAACTTAAGGATCCAGAGAATAACTTTAGAATGCCTGATCCAGAGAATAATTTAAGAATACCTGATCCTGAGAATAACTTTAGAATGTCCGAGCCAGAGAAAAAATTGGAATGTCTGATTCAAAGAATAAATTTAGAATGTCTGATCCAGAGAATAATTTAAGAATACATGATCCAGAGAATAACTTTAGAATGCCTGAGACAGAGAATAACTTTAGAATGTCTGATCCAGAGAATAATTTAAGAATTCCTGATCCAGAGAATAACTTTAGAATGTCTGATCCAGAGAATAATATTAGAATGTGTGATCCAGAGATTAACTTTAGAAGGTCTGATCCAGAGCAAGACCTTAGAATGTCTGCTCCAGAGAATAATTTAAGAATACCTGATTCTTAGATTAACTTTGGAATGTCTCATCTAGAGAATAGCTTTAGAATGCCTGAGCGAGAGAACAACTTTAGAATGTCTGATCCAGAGCATAACTTTAGAATGTCTGATCCAGAGAATAACATTAGAACGTCTGATCCAGAGAATAACTAGAATATCTGATCCAGAGAATAATTTAAGAATACCTGATCCAGAGAATAACCTTAGAATGGCCGATCCAGAGAATAACTGAAGAATGTCTGATCCAGAGAATAAATTTGGAATGTCCGATCCAGAGAATAATATTAGAATGTCTGATCAAGAGAATAACCTTAGAATGTCTGATTGAGAGAAAAACTGTTGAATGTCTGATCCATAGATTAACTTTAGAATGTCTGATCCAGAGAATAACTTTAGAATATCTGATCCAGAGAAAAACTTTAGAATGTCTTATCCAGAGAATAACTTTAGAATGCCTGAAACCAGAGAATAACTTTAGAATATCTGATTCAAAGAATAAATTTAGAATGTCTGATCCACAGAATAACTTTAGAATATCTGATCCAGAGAAAAACTTTAGAATGTCTTATCCAGAGAATAACTTTAGAATGCCTGAAACCAGAGAATAACTTTAGAATATCTGATTCAAAGAATAAATTTAGAATGTCTGATCCACAGAATAACTTTAGAATATCTTATCCAGAGAATAACTTTAGAATGCCTGAAACCAGAGAATAACTTTAGAATATCTGATTCAAAGAATAAATTTAGAATGTCTGATCCACAGAATAACTTTAGAATATCTGAGCCAGAGAATAACGTTAGAATGTCGGATCCAGAGAATAACATTAGAATGTCTGACCCAGAGAATAACCTTAGAATGGCTGATCCAGAGAATAACTTTAGAATGTCTGATTGAGAGAATAACTGTTGAATTCTGATCCACAGATTAACTTTAAATTGTCTCATCTGGAGAATAGTTTTAGAATGCCTGATCCAGAAAATAACTTTAGGATCCAGAGAATAACTTTAGAATGCCTGAGCGAGAGAACAACTTTTAGAATGTCTGATCCTGAGAATAACTTTAGAATGTCTGATCCAGAGAATAACTTTAAAATGTCTCATCTAGAGAATAACTTTAGAATGCCTGATTCAGGGAAAAACTTGTAGTAGAATTCGGATCCACCAAATAACTTTAGGATCCAGAGAATAACTTTAGAATGCCTGATCCAGAGAATAATTTAAGAATACCTGATCCTGAGAATAACGTTAGAATGTCCGAGCCAGAGAAAAACTTTAGAATGTCTGATTCAAAGAATAAATTTAGAATGTCTGATCCAGAGAATAAGTTTAGAATATCTGATCCAGAGAATAAGTTTAGAATGCCTGAGACAGAGAATAACTTTAGAATGCCTGAGCCAGAGAATAACTTTAGAATGTCTGATCCAGAGAACAACTTTAGAATGTCTGATCCAGAGAACAACTTTAGAATGTCTGCTCCAGAGAATAACATTAGAATGTCTGAGCCAGAGAATAACTTTAGAATGTCTGATCCAGAGAATAACTTTAAAATGTCTCATCTAGAGAATAACTTTAGAATGCCTGATTCATGGAAAACTTGTAGTAGAATTCGGATCCACCAAATAACTTTAGGATCCAGAGAATAATTTAAGAATACCTGATCCTGAGAATAACTTTAGAATGTCCGAGCCAGAGAATAACTTTAGAATGTCTGATTCAAAGAATAAATTTAGAATGTCTCATCCAGAGAATAACATTAGAATGCCTGAGCCAGAGAATAACTTTAGAATGTCTGATCCAGGGAATAATTTAAGAATCCCTGATCCAGAGAATAACTTTAGAATGTCTAAACCAGAAAATAACTTTAGAATGTCTGAGCCAGAGAATAACTTTAAAATGTCTCATCTAGAGAATAACTTTAGAATGCCTGATTCATGGAAAACTTGTAGTAGAATTCAGATCCACCAAATAACTTTAGGATCCAGAGAATAATTTAAGAATACCTGATCCTGAGAATAACTTTAGAATGTCCGAGCCAGAGAATAACTTTAGAATGTCTGATTCAAAGAATAAATTTAGAATGTCTGATCCAGAGAATAACATTAGAATGCCTGAGCCAGAGAATAACTTTAGAATGTCTGATCCAGGGTATAATTTAAGAATCCCTGATCCAGAGAATAAGTTTAGAATGTCTAAACCAGAAAATAACTTTAGAATGTCTGAGCCAGAGAATAACTTTAGAATGTCTGATCCAGAGAATAACTTTAAAATGTCTCATCTAGAGAATAGCTTTAGAATGCCTGATTCAGAGAAAAACTTGTAGTAGAATTCGGATCCACCAAATAACTTTAGGATCCAGAGAATAACTTTAGAATGCCTGATCCACAGAATAATTTAAGAATACCTGATCCAGAGAATAACTTTAGAATGTCTGAGCCAGAGAATAACTTTAGAATGTCTGATTCAAAGAATAAATTTAGAATGTCTGATCCAGAGAATAACTTTAGAATGTCTGATCCAGAGAATAACTTTAGAATGCCTGAGACAGAGAATAACTTTAGAATGTTTGATCCAGAGAATAATTTAAGAATACCTGATCCAGAGAATAACTTTAGAATGTCTGATCCAAAGAATAACTGTAGAATCTCTGATCCAGAGAATAAATTTAGAATGTCTGATCCAGAGAATAATATTAGAATGTCTGATCCAGAGATTAACTTTAGAATGTCTGATCCAGAGCAAGACCTTAGAATGTCTGCTCCAGAGAATAATTTAAGAATACCTGATCCATAGATTAACTTTGGAATGTCTCATGTAGAGAATAGCTTTAGAATGCCTGAGCGAGAGAACAACTTTAGAATGTCTGATCCAGAGCATAACTTTAGAATGTCTGATCCAGAGAATAACATTAGAATGTCTGATCCAGAGAATAACTTTAGAATATCTGATCCAGAGAATAATTTAAGAATACCTGATCCAGAGAATAACCTTATAATGGCCGATCCAGAGAATAACTGAAGAATGTCTGATCCAGAGAATAAATTTGGAATGTCCGATCCAGAGAATAATATTAGAATGTCTGATCAAGAGAATAACTTTAGAATGTCTGATTGAGAGAATACCTTTAGAATCTCTGATCCAGAGTATAACTTTAGAATGTCTTATCCAGAGAATAACTTTAGAATGCCTGAAACCAGAGAATAACCTTAGAATCCGGAGAATAACTAGAATGTATCATCCAGAGAATAACTTTAGAATGTCAGATCCGGAGAATAATTTTAGAATATCTGATCCAGAGAATAACTTTACAATGTGTGATCGAGAGAATAACTTTAGAATGTCTGATCCAGAGAATAATTTAAGAATACCTGATCCAGAGAATAACTTTAGAATGTCTGATCCAGAGAATAACTTTGGAATGTCTGATCCAGAGAATAATTTAAGAATACCTGATCCAGAGAATAACTTAAGAATGTCTGATCCAGAGAAAAATTTAAGAATACATGATCCAGAGAATAATTTAAGAATACATGATCCAGTGAATAACTTTAGAATGTCTGATCCAGAGAATAACTTTAGAATGTCTGAGCCAGAGAATAACTTTAGAATGTCTGATCCAGAGAATAATTTAAGAATACATGATCCAGAGAATAACTTTAGAATGTCTGCGATAGAGAATAACTTTGGAATGTCTGATCCAGAGAATAACTTAAGAATATCTGATCCAGAGAATAACTTTAGAAAGCCTGAGCCAGAGAATAATGTTAGAATCCAGAGAATAACTAGAATATCTGAGCCAGAGAATAACTTTAGAATGTCGGATCCAGAGAATAACATTAGAATGTCTGACCCAGAGAATAACCGTAGAATGGCTGATCCAGAGAATAACTTTAGAATGTCTGATTGAGAGAATAACTGTTGAATGTCTGATCCACAGATTAACTTTAAAATGTCTCATCTGGAGAATAGTTTTAGAATGCCTGATCCAGAAAATAACTTTAGGATCCAGAGAATAACTTTAGAATGCCTGAGCGAGAGAACAACTTTTAGAATGTCTGATCCTGAGAATAACTTTAGAATGTCTGATCCAGAGAATAACTTTAAAATGTCTCATCTAGAGAATAACTTTAGAATGCCTGATTCAGGGAAAAACTTGTAGTAGAATTCGGATCCACCAAATAACTTTAGGATCCAGAGAATAACTTTAGAATGCCTGATCCAGAGAATAATTTAAGAATACCTGATCCTGAGAATAACGTTAGAATGTCCGAGCCAGAGAAAAACTTTAGAATGTCTGATTCAAAGAATAAATTTAGAATGCCTGAGACAGAGAATATCTTTAGAATATCTGAGCCAGAGAATAACTTTAGAATGTCTGATCCAGAGAACAACTTTAGAATGTCTGATCCAGAGAACAACTTTAGAATGTCTGATCCAGAGAATAACATTAGAATGTCTGAGCCAGAGAATAACTTTAGAATGTCTAATCCAGAGAAATACTTTAAAATGTCTCATCTTGAGAATAACTTTAGAATGCCTGATTCATGGAAAACTTGTAGTAGAATTCGGATCTACCAAATAACTTTAGGATCCAGAGAATAATTTAAGAATACCTGATCCTGAGAATAACTTTAGAATGTCCGAGCCAGAGAATAACTTTAGAATGTCTGATTCAAAGAATAAATTTAGAATGTCTGATCCAGAGAATAACTTTAGAAAGCCTGAGCCAGAGAATAACTTTAGAATCCAGAGAATAACTAGAATATCTGAGCCAGAGAATAACTTTAGAATGTCGGATCCAGAGAATAACATTAGAATGTCTGACCCAGAGAATAACCGTAGAATGGCTGATCCAGAGAATAACTTTAGAATGTCTGATTGAGAGAATAACTGTTGAATGTCTGATCCCCAGATTAACTTTAAAATGTCTCATCTGGAGAATAGTTTTAGAATGCCTGATCCAGAAAATAAGTTTAGGATCCAGAGAATAACATTAGAATGCCTGAGCGAGAGAACAACTTTTAGAATGTCTGATCCAGAGAATAACTTTAGAATATCTGATCCAGAGAATAACTTTAGAATATCTGATCCAGAGAATAACTTTAGAATATCTGAGCCAGAGAATAACTTTAGAATGTCTGATCCAGAGAATAACTTTAGAATGTCTGATCTGGAGAATAACTTTAGAATATCTGATCCAGAGAATAACTTTAGAATATCTGATCCAGAGAATAACTTTAGAATATCTGATGCAGAGAATAACTTTAGAATATCTGATCCAGAGAATAACTTTAGAATATCTGATCCAGAGAATAACTTTAGAATATCTGAGCCAGAGAATAACTTTAGAATATCTGAGCCAGAGAATGAATTTAGAATGTCTGATCCTGAGAATAAGCTTAGGATCCAAAGAATAACTTTAGAATATCTGATCGAGGGAATAACTTTAGAATGCCTGAGCCAGAGAATAACTTTAGAATGTCTGCTCCAGAGAATAACTTTAGAATGCCTGATCTAGAGAAAAACTTTAGAATGCCTGATCTAGAGAATAACTTTAGAATGTCTGATCCAGAGAATAACTTTAGAATGTCTGATCCTGAGAATAACTTTAGAATGCCTGATCTAGAGAATAACTTTAGAATGTCTGATCCAGAGAATAACTTTAGAATGCCTGATCTAGATAATAACTTTAGAATGCCTAATCTAGAGAATAACTTTAGAATGTCTGATCCAGAGAATAACTTTAGAATGTCTGAGCCAGAGAATAACTTTAGAATGTCTGATCCAGAGAATAATTTAAGAATACATGATCCAGAGAATAACTTTAGAATGTCTGCGATAGAGAATAACTTTGGAATGTCTGATCCAGAGAATAACTTAAGAATATCTGATCCAGAGAATAACTTTAGAAAGCCTGAGCCAGAGAATAACGTTAGAATCCAGAGAATAACTAGAATATCTGAGCCAGAGAATAACTTTAGAATGTCGGATCCAGAGAATAACATTAGAATGTCTGACCCAGAGAATAACCGTAGAATGGCTGATCCAGAGAATAACTTTAGAATGTCTGATTGAGAGAATAACTGTTGAATGTCCGAGCCAGAGAAAAACTTTAGAATGTCTGATTCAAAGAATAAATTTAGAATGTCTGATCCAGAGAATAACTTTAGAATATCTGATCCAGAGAATAAGTTTAGAATGCCTGAGCCAGAGAATAACTTTAGAATGACTGATCCAGAGAATAACATTAGAATGTCTGATCCAGAGAACAACTTTAGAATGTCTGATCCAGAGAATAACTTTACAATGTCTCATCTAGAGAATAACTTTAGAATGCCTGATTCATGGAAGACTTGTAGTAGTATTCGGATCCACCAAATAACTTTAGGATCCAGAGAATAATTTAAGAATACCTGATCCTGAGAATAACTTTAGCATGTCCGAGCCAGAGAATAACTTTAGAATGTCTGATTCAAAGAATAAATTTAGAATGTCTGAACCAGAGAATAACTTTAGAATGCCTGAGCCAGAGAATAACTTTAGAATGTCTGATCCAGGGAATAATTTAAGAATCCCTGATCCAGAGAATAAATTTAGAATGTCTGATCCAGAGAATAACTTTAAAATGTCTCATCTAGAGAATAGCTTTAGAATGCCTGATTCAGAAAAAAACTTGTAGTGGAATTCGGATCCACCAAATAACTTTTGGATCCAGAGAATAACTTTAGAATGCCTGATCCAGAGAAAAATTTAAGAATACCTGATCCAGAGAATAACTTTAGAATGCTTGAGCCAGAGAATAACTGTAGAATCTCTGATCCAGAGAATAAATTTAGAATGTCTGATCCAGAGAATAATATTAGAATGTCTGATCCAGAGAATAATTTAAGAATACATGATCCAGAGAATAACTTTAGAATGTCTGCGATAGAGAATAACTTTGGAATGTCTGATCCAGAGAATAACTTAAGAAAGCCTGAGCCAGAGAATAACGTTAGAATACAGAGAATAACTAGAATATCTGAGCCAGAGAATAACTTTAGAATATCGGATCCAGAGAATAACATTAGAATGTCTGAGCCAGAGAATAACTTTAGAATGTCTGATCCAGAGAATAAATTTAGAATGTCTGATCCAGAGAATAATATTAGAATGTCTGATCCAGAGAATAATTTAAGAATACATGATCCAGAGAATAACTTTAGAATGTCTGCGATAGAGAATAACTTTGGAATGTCTGATCCAGAGAATAACTTAAGAAAGCCTGAGCCAGAGAATAACGTTAGAATACAGAGAATAACTAGAATATCTGAGCCAGAGAATAACTTTAGAATATCGGATCCAGAGAATAACATTAGAATGTCTGAGCCAGAGAATAACTTTAGAATGTCTGATCCAGAGAATAACTTTAAAATGTCTCATCTAGAGAATAACTTTAGAATGCCTGATTCATGGAAAACTTGTAGTAGAATTCGGATCCACCAAATAACTTTAAGATCCAGAGAATAATTTAAGAATACCTGATCCTGAGAATAACGTTAGAATGTCCGAGCCAGAGAATAACTTTAGAATGTCTGATTCAAAGAATAAATTTAGAATGTCTGATCCAGAGAATAACTTTAGAATGCCTGAGCCAGAGAATAACTTTAGAATGTCTGATCCAGGGAATAATTTAAGAATCCCTGATCCAGAGAATAACTTTAGAATGTCTGATCCAGAGAATAACTTAAAAATGTCTCATCTAGAGAATAGCTTTGGAATGCCTGATTCAGAGAAAAACTTGTAGTAGAATTCGGATCCACCAAATAACTTTAGGATCCAGAGAATAACTTTAGAATGCCTGATCCACAGAATAATTTAAGAATACCTGATCCAGAGAATAACTTTAGAATGTCTGAGCCAGAGAATAACTTTAGAATGTCTGATTCAAAGAATAAATTTAGAATGTCTGATCCAGAGAATAACTTTAGAATGTCTGATCCAGAGAATAACTTTAGAATGCCTGAGACAGAGAATAACTTTAGAATGTCTGATCCAGAGAATAATTTAAGAATACCTGATCCAGAGAATAACTTTAGAATGTCTGATCCAGAGAATAATATTAGAATGTCTGATCCAGAGATTAACTTTAGAATGTCTGATCCAGAGCAAGACCTTAGAATGTCTGCTCCAGAGAATAATTTAAGAATACCTGATCCATAGATTAACTTTGGAATGTCTCATCTAGAGAATAGCTTTAGAATGCCTGAGCGAGAGAACAACTTTAGAATGTCTGATCCAGAGCATAACTTTAGAATGTCTGATCCAGAGAATAACATTAGAATGTCTGATCCAGAGAATAACTTTAGAATATCTGATCCAGAGAATAATTTAAGAATACCTGATCCAGAGAATAACCTTAGAATGGCCGATCCAGAGAATAACTGAAGAATGTCTGATCCAGAGAATAAATTTGGAATGTCCGATCCAGAGAATAATATTAGAATGTCTGATCAAGAGAATAACTTTAGAATGTCTGATTGAGAGAATACCTTTAGAATATATGATCCAGAGTATAACTTTAGAATGTCTTATCCAGAGAATAACTTTAGAATGCCTGAAACCAGAGAATAACCTTAGAATCCGGAGAATAACTAGAATGTATCATCCAGAGAATAACTTTAGAATGTCAGATCCGGAGAATAATTTTAGAATATCTGATCCAGAGAATAACTTTACAATGTGTGATCGAGAGAATAACTTTAGAATGTCTGATCCAGAGAATAATTTAAGAATACCTGATCCAGAGAATAACTTTAGAATGTCTGATCCAGAGAATAACTTTGGAATGTCTGATCCAGAGAATAATTTAAGAATACCTGATCCAGAGAATAACTTTAGAATGTCTGATCCAGAGAAAAATTTAAGAATACATGATCCAGAGAATAATTTAAGAATACATGATCCAGTGAATAACTTTAGAATGTCTGATCCAGAGAATAACTTTAGAATGTCTGATCCAGAGAATAACTTTAGAAAGCCTGAGCCAGAGAATAACGTTAGAATCCAGAGAATAACTAGAATATCTGAGCCAGCGAATAACTTTAGAATGTCGGATCCAGAGAATAACATTAGAATGTCTGACCCAGAGAATAACCGTAGAATGTCTGATCCAGAGAATAACTTTAGAATATCTGATCCAGAGAATAATTTAAGAATACCTGATCCAGAGAATAACTTTAGAATGTCTGATTGGGAGAATAACTGTTGAATGTCTGATCCACAGATTAACTTTAAAATGTCTCATCTGGAGAATAGTTTTAGAATGCCTGATCCAGAAAATAACTTTAGGATAATAATAATAGTACATTTTTAGAGCGCTTAATCCATGCAACTGCATGCTCTAAGCGCTAACGCGCGTAAGTATTCTATGGATATGCTATTTGAAATAAATAGAATTTAAGATTGGATTTAAAGATTTCTAAAGTTGATGAGTTTCTAATTTCATTTGGTAAGTTATTCCATTCGGTAGCTGCAGTGAAAGAGAAAGTTTTATGGCCATATGTTTTAGAGTTGACCTTAGGTACTTTTAGTAGATTTAGATTTGCAGATCTGAGAGAGCGACCAGGAATGTAAGGTTGTACAAGGTCAGAGAGATAGGCTGGTGCTGTGCCAGATACACATTGGTATGTCAGACATAGTGTCTTAAAAGTTATTCTTTGCACAATGGGGAGCCAGTGCAAATCATGTAGGACCGGAGTAATGTGTTCTCGCTTGGCACACAGGGATATGATTCTCGCTGCAGTGTTCTGGACCACCTGAAGTCGCTGAATAAGTTCTTTTGAGGCCCCAATCAGGAGGCTATTACAATAATCCAGGCGCGACGTTATCAGTGCTCGTACTAGCATGATCGCGGCCTCTTTTGTGATATAGCGCCTGATGCTGCCGATGTTGCGCAATTGAAAATAGCAGACTTTGCAGATGTAACTAACATGTTTATCCATAGTCAGTTCATTGTCTAAGTATACACCAAGATCCTTTACGACAGTTGACAGCTTTATTTGACTATTTCCAGCTGTGATGTCACATAGGTCGGTCTTAGCACGTCGGTTTGCTGGCCCGACTAACAGAGCTTCAGTCTTTTCATCATTAAGTTTCAGCATGTTTGTAGTCATCCACTCTTTAATGTCTATATAACACATATTGAGCTGACTTGTTGCTAAGCGTGCAGTACATGTTGAAGGTTCAAAACTAATGACAAGCTGTGTGTCATCAGCATAGAAGTGACGCATAATGTTGTGCTGATCAATAACCGATCCAAGTGGTTGTGTGTAGAGTGTAAATAACACCGGACCTAGAATAGACCCCTGAGGCACACCACACACGAGGTTGACTGGTTCTGAAAGTGTGCCGTTAATATATACAGACTGGTGTCTATCGGATAAATATGAGTGAAACCAGTTCCAGACAGTGCCTTGTAAACCAAATACACTACTCAATTGTGACATAAGTAAATGATGGTCTATCGTATCAAATGCGGCACTGAGGTCAAGGAGTAGCAACAATGATACATTACCTCTGTCTACCGCCTCTCGAATATTTGCGCATGCGCCAGTATAGGCAGCATAAGTTATTTCTCTGTCAAAATTGTGCAAAATTTTACAGTTTTAACTCTAGTCGTGTAGATTAATTTAAGTATATCATGTGTCTAAGTGACTCAACATTCCATTTTTCATATCTTCGGTGTGTTATGATATTCGGATTACTGGTAGTTAACGTGAAAAGTTTTAGTACTGCTAGATATGACTTTAGATATAGACCGCCATTACTAGAAAGTTGGCAGGCTGAGTACAACTCAAGTGTATTGTGCAATTGTATAGACCACTCAGCAATGATTAGCTATACCTCTGACGAATTGAAGTCCATTCACCACTCAGTGCGGAACAAAGGCTCACTTCGTCGGTTGGACAATAACTCATATAATCTACTTCGTAACGGTGGAATAGCTGTTGCTCGCCCCACCAGGCGTGGGTGTAGATCTGGCAGGAGGGTAAAAACGCGCACTACACATGCTACAACGAAAACAAATCATGTGACTGCTCCATCTCGACAATTCTCACCATGTGTAAAAGTGGGACTTTGGAACGCCCAGTCGTGTAGAAATAAATGTATCGCGACTCTTGAAATGATTGTCGATGAAAAACTTGACATATTGGTTTTAACAGAGTCGTGGCTACAGAAATCTGGTGACGAATCAAAGATCGCGTCAATCACTCCAGATGGTTATGTTCTCAAGCAGCGCCCTCGATCATCACGCGGAGGTGGCATAGCCATTATCTATAAAGACAATCTAAAGATCAAAATCTGCAGTGACACGGTGGCAGAGTATCAGTCATTTGAGTCATTTGAATACATACTTACACACGGTCAGTTATCAACCCGCTTCCTATGTTTGTATCGGCCACCTTCTTCGAAAAGGAACAAACTCACTAGTACACTATTCCAGAGCGAAATATCCACTCTGATGGACATCGTCTGTGTCAAAAATGGTAATCTAGTTATCCTTGGTGATATAAATGTTCATTTTGATGACAAGGACCATTTTGAAACTAAAAAGATGCTTAAGCTATTGTCAATTCATGGCTGTCGGCAACACGTCAACGAGCCCACTCATAAGAATGGGCACATTATTGACTGGGTAGTAAGCCGAGAATCTGATAATGGTGTACAGAATGCATTAGTGAAGGACCTCCAAATGTCCGATCATCAGTTAGTAATCGTTAATCTCAGTACTATTAAGGCATCTCTACCTGTCGTATCCATACCCTGTAGAAACCTCAAGAAAATTGACATGTCTGCTTTCCGTCACGACCTTGAGTGCTCTGTATTGATAACATCGCCACCACCTGACTGTGAACGTCTTGCTAACCTTTATAACACAGAGCTAGTACGTCTTCTAGACGTGCATGCTCCTGAGAAGTTAAAAACAATTCCTCAGAGACAACAGTCGCATTGGCTTTTTACACCCGAGGTTGCAATAGCCAAATCAAACAGACGAAAGGCGGAGAGACGATGGAGGAAATCAAATCTAGAAGTACATCGTCAGATTTATGTTGATGCGAGAAACATCGTCACTAAGACTGTTGCGAGTGCTAAACAATCCTTTTTTAATGATAAGATTCTAGAAAGCAAGTCTAACCCTAAGGAATTGTACAATACAATGTTTGCCTTATTGGGTAAGAAAAGAGATTGTTCTCTACCACATGGTGATGATCCTACAATGATCGCCCGCTCATTTTCTGACTTCTTTCATGACAAGATCGAGGATATCCGTACACAATTGCAACAGTCAAATGATTCAGCTGCGTTTCTCTCCAATCAAACCATGTTCACTCATAAAACTTTTGACAATTTCACTTCATTTTCTGAAAGCGATATAATGGCTCTTTTAAAGGAATTAAAACCAACATTTTGTACTCTCGATCCCATTCCTACGAAAATCGTGCTTGAAAACATTGACATCTTGCTCCCAACAATAACTATGCTGGTTAATTCCAGCTTAGAATCTGGCCACATGCCAATGACATTTAAGCGGGCAGTTGTCAAACCACTGTTGAAGAAGTCTGGCCTAGACGAAGATACTCTAAAAAACTATAGACCTGTCTCGAACCTGCCTTTTATGTCTAAGCTAATCGAGAAGGCGGTGTTCAAAAGATTATCAGCTCATGTAAGTGACAATGCGTTATATGAACCGTTTCAGTCAGCGTACCGTCAGCGTCATAGCACGGAGACTGCTCTATTATGCGTCCTCAATCCAGAGAATAACTTTAGAATGCCTGAGCGAGAGAACAACTTTTCGAATGTCTGATCCTGAGAATAACTTTAGAATGTCTGATCCAGAGAATAACTTTAAAATGTCTCATCTAGAGAATAACTTTAGAATGCCTGATTCAGGGAAAAACTTGTAGTAGAATTCGGATCCACCAAATAACTTTAGGATCCAGAGAATAACTTTAGAATGCCTGATCCAGAGAATAATTTAAGAATACCTGATCCTGAGAATAACGTTAGAATGTCCGAGCCAGAGAAAAACTTTAGAATGTCTGATTCAAAGAATAAATTTAGAATGTCTGATCCAGAGAATAACTTTAGAATATCTGATCCAGAGAATAAGTTTAGAATGCCTGAGACAGAGAATAACTTTAGAATGCCTGAGCCAGAGAATAACTTTAGAATGTCTGATCCAGAGAACAACTTTAGAATGTCTGATCCAGAGAACAACTTTAGAATGTCTGATCCAGAGAATAACATTAGAATGTCTGAGCCAGAGAATAACTTTAGAATGTCTGATCCAGAGAATAACTTTAAAATGTCTCATCTAGAGAACAACTTTAGAATGTCTGATCCAGAGAACAACTTTAGAATGTCTGATCCAGAGAATAACATTAGAATGTCTGAGCCAGAGAATAACTTTAGAATGTCTGATCCAGAGAATAACTTTAAAATGTCTCATCTAGAGAATAACTTCAGAATGCCTGATTCATGGAAAACTTGTACTAGAATTCGGATCCACCAAATAACTTTAGGATCCAGAGAATAATTTAAGAATACCTAATCCTGAGAATAACTTTAGAATGTCCGAGCCAGAGAATAACTTTAGAATGTCTGATTCAGAGAATAATTTAAGAATACCTGATCCAGAGAATAACTTTAGAATGTCTGATCCAGAGAATAACTGTAGAATCTCTGATCCAGAGAATAAATTTAGAATGTCTGATCCAGAGAATAATATTAGAATGTCTGATCCCGAGATTAACTTTAGAATGTCTGATCCAGAGCAAGACCTTAGAATGTCTGCTCCAGAGAATAATTTAAGAATACCTGATCCATAGATTAACTTTGGAATGTCTCATCTAGAGAATAGCTTTAGAATGCCTGAGCGAGAGAACAACTTTAGAATGTCTGATCCAGAGCATAACTTTAGAATGTCTGATCCAGAGAATAACATTAGAATGTCTGATCCAGAGAATAACTTTAGAATATCTGATCCAGAGAATAATTTAAGAATACCTGATCCAGAGAATAACCTTAGAATGGCCGATCCAGAGAATAACTGAAGAATGTCTGATCCAGAGAATAAATTTGGAATGTCCGATCCAGAGAATAATATAAGAATGTCTGATCAAGAGAATAACTTTAGAATGTCTGATTGAGAGAATACCTTTAGAATCTCTGATCCAGAGTATAACTTTAGAATGTCTTATCCAGAGAATAACTTTAGAATGCCTGAAACCAGAGAATAACCTTAGAATCCAGAGAATAACTAGAATGTATCATCCAGAGAATAACTTTAGAATGTCAGATCCGGAGAATAATTTTAGAATATCTGATCCAGAGAATAACTTTACAATGTGTGATCGAGAGAATAACTTTAGAATGTCTGATCCAGAGAATAATTTAAGAATACCTGATCCAGAGAATAACTTTATAATGTCTGATCCAGAGAATAACTTTGGAATGTCTGATCCAGAGAATAATTTAAGAATACATGATCCAGAGAATAATTTAAGAATACATGATCCAGTGAATAACTTTAGAATGTCTGATCCAGAGAATAACTTTAGAATGTCTGAGCCAGAGAATAACTTTAGAATGTCGGATCCAGAGAATAACATTAGAATGTCTGACCCAGAGAATAACCGTAGAATCGCTGATCCAGAGAATAACTTTAGAATGTCTGATTGAGAGAATAACTGTTGAATGTCTGATCCACAGATTAACCTTAAAATGTCTCATCTGGAGAATAGTTTTAGAATGCCTGATCCAGAAAATAACTTTAGTATCCAGAGAATAACTTTAGAATGCCTGAGCGAGAGAACAACTTTTAGAATGTCTGATCCAGAGAATAACTTTAGAATGTCTGATCCAGAGAATAACTTTAAAATGTCTCATCTAGAGAATAGCTTTAGAATGCCTGAGCGAGAGAACAATTTTAGAATATCTGATCCAGAGCATAACTTAAGATATTCTAAAGTTGTTCTCTCGCTCAGGCATTCTAAAGCTATTCTCTAGATGAGACATTCCAAAGTTAATCTATGGATCAGACATTCAACAGTTATTCTCTCAATCAGACATTCTAAAGTTATTCTCTGGATCAGACATTCTAATATTATTCTCTGGATAAGAATTCTAGATTTATTCTCTGGATCAGACATTCTACAGTTATTCTCTGTATCAGCCATTCTAAGGTTATTCTCGGGATCAGACATTCTAAAGTTATTCTCTAGCTCAGACATTCTAAAGTTATTCTCTGGATCAGGTATTCTTAAATTATTCTCTGGAGCAGACATTCTAAGGTCTTGCTCTGGATCAGACATTCTAAAGTTAATCTCTGGATCAGAAATTCTAGTGTTGTTCTCTCAATCAGACATTCTAAAGTTATTCTCTGGATCAGACATTCTAATATTATTCTCTGGATCAGACATTCTAAATTTATTCTCTGGATCAGAGATTCTACAGTTATTCTCTGGCTCAGGCATTCTAAAGTTATTCTCTGGATCAGGTATTCTTAAATTTTTCTCTGGATCAGGCATTCTAAACTTATTCTCTGGATCCAAAAGTTATATGGTGGATCCGAATTCTACTACAAGTTTTTCTCTGAATCAGGCATTCTAAAGCTATTCTCTAGATGAGACATTTTAAAGTTATTCTCTGGATCAGACATTAGAATGTCTGATCCAGAGAATAACTTTAGAATATCTGATCCAGAGAATAATTTAAGAATACCTGATCCAGAGAATAACCTTAGAATGGCTGATCCAGAGAATAACTGAAGAATGTCTGATCCAGAGAATAAATTTGGAATGTCCGATCCAGAGAATAATATTAGAATGTCTGATCAAGAGAATAACTTTAGAATGTCTGATAGAGAGAATAACTGTTGAATGTCTGATCCAGAGAATACCTTTAGAATATCTGATCTAGGGTATAACTTTAGAATGTCTTATCCAGAGAATAACTTTAGAATGCCTGAAACCAGTGAATAACCTTAGAATCCAGAGAATAACTAGAATGTATCATCCAGAGAATAACTTTAGAATGTCAGATCCGGAGAATAATTTAGAATATCTGATCCAGAGAATACCTTTACAATGTGTGATCGAGAGAATAACTTTAGAATGTCTGATCCAGAGAATAATTTAAGAATACCTGATCCAGAGAATAACTTTAGAATGTCTGATCCAGAGAATAACTTTGGAAAGTCTGATCCAGAGAATAATTTAAAAATACCTGATCCAGAGAATAACTTTAGAATGTCTGATCCAGAGAATAATTTAAGAATACATGATCCAGAGAATAATTTAAGAATACATGATCCAGTGAATAACTTTAGAATGTCTGACCCAGAGAATAACCGTAGAATGTCTGATCCAGAGAATAACTTTAGAATATCTGATCCAGAGAATAATTTAAGAATACCTGATCCAGAGAATAACCTTAGAATGGCCGATCCAGAGAATAACTGAAGAATGTCTGATCCAGAGAATAAATTTGGAATGTCCGATCCAGACAATAATATTAGAATGTCTGATCAAGAGAATAACTTTAGAATGTCTGATTGAGAGAATACCTTTAGAATCTATGATCCAGAGTATAACTTTAGAATGTCTTATCCAGAGAATAACTTTAGAATGCCTGAAACCAGAGAATAACCTTAGAATCCGGAGAATAACTAGAATGTATCATCCAGAGAATAACTTTAGAATGTCAGATCCGGAGAATAATTTTAGAATATCTGATCCAGAGAATAACTTTACAATGTGTGATCGAGAGAATAACTTTAGAATGTCTGATCCAGAGAATAATTTAAGAATACCTGATCCAGAGAATAACTTTAGAATGTCTGATCCAGAGAATAACTTTGGAATGTCTGATCCAGAGAATAATTTAAGAATACCTGAGCCAGAGAATAACTTTAGAATGTCTGATCCAGAGAAAAATTTAAGAATACATGATCCAGAGAATAATTTAAGAATACATGATCCAGTGAATAACTTTAGAATGTCTGATCCAGAGAATAACTTTAGAATGTCTGATCCAGAGAATAACTTTAGAAAGCCTGAGCCAGAGAATAACGTTAGAATCCAGAGAATAACTAGAATATCTGAGCCAGCGAATAACTTTAGAATGTCGGATCCAGAGAATAACATTAGAATGTCTGACCCAGAGAATAACCGTAGAATGGCTGATCCAGAGAATAACTTTAGAATGTCTGATTGGGAGAATAACTGTTGAATGTCTGATCCACAGATTAACTTTAAAATGTCTCATCTGGAGAATAGTTTTAGAATGCCTGATCCAGAAAATAACTTTAGGATCCAGAGAATAACTTTAGAATGCCTGAGCGAGAGAACAACTTTTCGAATGTCTGATCCTGAGAATAACTTTAGAATGTCTGATCCAGAGAATAACTTTAAAATGTCTCATCTAGAGAATAACTTTAGAATGCCTGATTCAGGGAAAAACTTGTAGTAGAATTCGGATCCACCAAATAACTTTAGGATCCAGAGAATAACTTTAGAATGCCTGATCCAGAGAATAATTTAAGAATACCTGATCCTGAGAATAACGTTAGAATGTCCGAGCCAGAGAAAAACTTTAGAATGTCTGATTCAAAGAATAAATTTAGAATGTCTGATCCAGAGAATAACTTTAGAATATCTGATCCAGAGAATAAGTTTAGAATGCCTGAGACAGAGAATAACTTTAGAATGCCTGAGCCAGAGAATAAATTTGGAATGTCCGATCCAGAGAATAATATTAGAATGTCTGATCAAGAGAATAACTTTAGAATGTCTGATAGAGAGAATAACTGTTGAATGTCTGATCCAGAGAATACCTTTAGAATATCTGATCTAGGGTATAACTTTAGAATGTCTTATCCAGAGAATAACTTTAGAATGCCTGAAACCAGTGAATAACCTTAGAATCCAGAGAATAACTAGAATGTATCATCCAGAGAATAACTTTAGAATGTCAGATCCGGAGAATAATTTAGAATATCTGATCCAGAGAATACCTTTACAATGTGTGATCGAGAGAATAACTTTAGAATGTCTGATCCAGAGAATAATTTAAGAATACCTGATCCAGAGAATAACTTTAGAATGTCTGATCCAGAGAATAACTTTGGAAAGTCTGATCCAGAGAATAATTTAAAAATACCTGATCCAGAGAATAACTTTAGAATGTCTGATCCAGAGAATAATTTAAGAATACATGATCCAGAGAATAATTTAAGAATACATGATCCAGTGAATAACTTTAGAATGTCTGATCCAGAGAATAACTTTAGTATGTCTGAGCCAGAGAATAACATTAGAATGTCTGCGATAGAGAATGACTTTGGAATGTCTGAGCCAAAGAATAACTTTAGAATGTCTGATCCAGAGAATAACTTAAGAATATCTGATCCAGAGAATAACCTTAGAATGTCTGCGATAGAGAATGACTTTGGAATGTCTGAGCCAAAGAATAACTTTAGAATGTCTGATCCAAAGAATAACTTAAGAATATCTGATCCAGAGAATAACTTTAGAAAGCCTGAGCCAGAGAATAACGTTAGAATCCTGAGAATAACTAGAATATCTGAGCCAGAGAATAACTTTAGAATGTCGGATCCAGAGAATAACATTAGAATGTCTGACCCAGAGAATAACCTTAGAATGGCTGATCCAGAGAATAACTTTAGAATGTCTGATTGAGAGAATAACTGTTGAATGTCTGATCCCCAGATTAACTTTAAGATGTCTCATCTGGAGAATAGTTTTAGAATGCCTGATCCAGAAAATAAGTTTAGGATCCAGAGAATAACATTAGAATGCCTGAGCGAGAGAACAACTTTTAGAATGTCTGATCCAGAGAATAACTTTAGAATGTCTGATCCAGAGAATAACTTTAGAATATCTGATCCAGAGAATAACTTTAGAACATCTGATCCAGAGAATAACTTTAGAATATCTGAGCCAGAGAATAACTTTAGAATGTCTGATCCAGAGAATAACTTTAGAATGTCTGATCTGGAGAATAACTTTAGAATATCTGATCCAGAGAATAACTTTAGAATATCTGATCCAGAGAATAACTTTAGAATATCTGATCCAGAGAATAACTTTAGAATATCTGATCCAGAGAATAACTTTAGAATATCTGATCCAGAGAATAACTTTAGAATATCTGAGCCAGAGAATAACTTTAGAATATCTGAGCCAGAGAATGAATTTAGAATGTCTGATCCTGAGAATAAGCTTAGGATCCAAAGAATAACTTTAGAATATCTGATCGAGGGAATAACTTTAGAATGCCTGAGCCAGAGAATAACTTTAGAATGTCTGATCCAGAGAATAACTTTAGAATGCGTGATCCAGAGAATAACTTTAGAATGTCTGATTCAGAGAATAATTTTAGAATGCCTGATCCAGAGACAACTTTAGAATGTCTGATCCAGAGAATAACTTTAGAATGCCTGATCTAGAGAATAACTTTAGAATGCCTGATCTAGAGAATAACTTTAGAATGCCTAATCTAGAGAATAACTTTAGAATGTCTGATCCAGAGAATAACTTTAGAATGCCTGAATCAGAGAATAACTTTAGAATGCCAGCTATCTAGAGAATAACTTTAAAATGTCTGATGCAGAGAATAATTTTAGAATGCGTGATCCAGAGAATAACTTTATAATGTCTGATTCAGAGAATAATTTTAAAATGCCTGATCCAGAGACAACTTTAGAATGTCTGATCCAGAGAATAACTTTAGAATGTCTGATCCAGGGAATAACTTTAGCATATCTGATCCAGGGAATAACTTAAGAATGTCTGATCCAGAGAATAACTTTAGAATGCCTGATCTAGAGAATAACTTTAGAATGTATGATCCAGAGAATAACTTCAGAATGTCTGATCCAGTGAATAACTTTAGAATATCTGATCCAGAGAATAACTTTAGAATATCTGACCCAGGGAATAACTTTAGCATATCTGATCCAGAGAATAACTTAAGAATGTCTGATCCAGAGAATAACTTTAGAATGTCTGATCCCGAGAGTAACTTTAGAATGATTGATCCACAGAACAACTTCTCCACCTTAAAGCGTGTGATTTTGAGAATAACAGTATGTTTCAAAAGATAAGTTGCTATAAAACAATAGAAGACAAAGTAATGTTGGCGAAATCTATTATTGTCACAGCCAGCAACAAAACAGAAACCATGTTTTTGAAGTCTATAAAACCTGTTATAAGAAATGGACTATAGTGTATGAGTACGGAATTTGTTTGATCTATAATGATATGCCAATTACTGGCAATGTTTAGCATTGGTGTCAAAGCAATATGAAGTTCTAACAACAATATAGTCCTTATGCCTTCGACAATCCCTCTGTCTAGGATTCAAGTTTCCATAGCGGCAGGTGTGGATGGTTGATTGATTGCTATGGGAGCAGTTCATAGTGCCATTGTTATCATGGAGAACAGTGGTTGACTGTAGCAACAGATATGCATCTTTCCTTAATTTGCAAGGGTCTGGAAAATGACAATATGTAATATGCTACAAACCCAGCATGTCGGTGGTTGATGCGATCATGGTGTCATTTACTCTGAAATATTAATGGACAGTTCCAAGTTTATCCATCGATCATATGACGTCATAATCACTTACGTGACGTGTAGAATAAAGTCATAGCGCATTACGTCATGATAGGCATAACTATGTTCGTCACGAACGTATTGACGTGCGTTATTAGCAGTCGAGTCTATGCCGATTCCGATGTACTTACTCTACAAATCTGTGCCTTCTTATGGGAAACACGCTTATGCGATCATGCACATGCCCTGTGCTAAGTCGACATAATGTCCGTTCAATAGACAGCATGTGACGTTATTAACTAAGGAGAGACAGGAATTCGAGTTCATGTGTTATCACTATTAGGCCTATAATGCCAGCATTGAAGAACACCTACATAGCGCCCTATTGGACTGACTGATGACCAACGAGCTGTCTGCCGGATAAACAATTTCGTGACCATTGAGTAACAAATCTGTTATAAAAACAACGAGCAGTCTGCTAGATAAACAATTTCATGACTATTTTGTAACACATCTGTTATAGGAACAACGAGCAGTCTGCCGGATAAACTATTTCATGACCATTGAGTAACAAATCTGTTATAAGAACAACGAGCAGTTTGCCGGATAAACAATTTTGTGACCATTGAGTAACATATCTGTTATAAGAACAATGAGCAGTCTGCTGGATAAACAATTTCATGGCCATTGAGTAACAAATCTGTTATAAGAACAATGAGCAGTCTGCTGGATAAACAATTTCATGACCATTGAGTAACAAATCTGTTACAAGAACAACGAGCAGTCTGCCGGATAAACAATTTCATGATCATTGAGAAACAAATCTGTTATAAGAACAACGAGCAGTTTGTCGGATAAACAATTTCATGACCATTGAGTAACAAATCTGTTATAAGAACAACGAGCGGTCTGCTGGATAAACAATTTCATGACCATTGAGTAACAAATCTGTTATAAGAACAACGAGCGTCTGCCGGATAAACAATTTCATGATCATTGAGTAACAAATCTGTTATAAGAACAATGAGCAGTCTGCTGGATAAACAATTTCGTGACCATTGAGTAACAAATCTGGTATAAGAACAATGAGCAGTCTGCCGGATAAACAATTTCATGATCATTGAGTAACAAATCTGTTATAAGAACAATGAGCAGTCTGCTGGATAAACAATTTCGTGACCATTGAGTAACAAATCTGTTATAAGAACATGTAACTGTTTTACTACTACACTATCACTTTCATACTTTATTTCCCTTTAACGAATTTTCTGAGGGTCGTTTCGGTGTTGCTGAAATATGACCATTGTTGTAACAACAACAGCTTTCAGCAATTACATTTTCAAAGCAGATATGCAGACCAATCCTCCATTTTAAAAACATTTTGGTATAAAGCATGAAATAATAAACAGACCATAATTCATGATGATTATATTGATGACATGAACTTTGATGCTAAAATCCACAGGTGATAATGACATTAATTATTCTGTGATCTATCGCAGATTTTTTTTTCTTCTCAGGATCGTTATTATTATTATTATTATTATTATTATTATTATTATTATTATTATTATACTCAAGGATTTTCGCAAACTATCTCCTCCTACGGTTTTGATCTGATCAAGTTCAAACTTGGTCAACTTGTAGTACCCATTGGGATCTAGTTTGCTACTACTTTTCTTCTCGATCGGGTGTGTGGTTTCCGAGATATCCGCATTTCCGCTGGCAAAAGTCCCATAGGAAATGTATGGGAGCATTATTCTGACAGTGACTACCCCTAGAGTTTTTCCTCAATCATCTTGAAACTTCATAGACCTCTAGCATGTATTATTCTGCATCGCCACCGAAAATTCTTTTTGGGTACAGTGACCAGATTTGGAGAAAATCCGGCATAAGCCGAATTTATTGGAATCAAGATACTTCATATTTCTAGGGCAGTCAGATGGTTGAAATTTGGCATATATGTAGATGTATTATACTACTCTTGATTACTGAAGTAAAATCGTTAGCGAACATGTTACCCATTCAGAACTCTGCATTTCCGTGCCCCCATATACCCATAGGAAATGCATGAGAGTAATATTCGGATACTGACTGCTCCTAGAGTTTTGCCTCTATCATCTTGAAACTGGAAAAACGTCTAGCATGTCTTGACCCACATGGTGACCCAAAATATTTGTTGGGTATGGTGACCCGTTTTTGAGAAAATCTGGCATAAGCCCAATTTTTTGGAATCAAGATAATTCATATTTCTAGTTTGGTCAGATGCTTGATATTTGGCATATATGTAGATACATTATACTACTATGGATTAATAAATTAAAATCGTCAGCAAACATGTTAACCTTTCAGAACGCTGCATTTCTGTTCCCAACATGTCCCATAGGGAATGTATCGGAGCAATATTTGGTCAGCGACTGCCCCTAGGATTTTTCCGGATCATCTTGAAACCTAACAGATTTCTAGGATCTGTTGACCTGCAAGTTAGCCAAAGAATTTTTTTCGGTTTAGTGTCCAATTTTTGAGAAAATGCTGAATAAAAACAATTATTTGGTATCATCAGAATTCTTACTTCTGTCCCTGTCAGAGGATTGACATTGTTGACATCCTTAGATACCAGAGGCTACTATTGCTTACTAAAATAAAATCGTTAGTGGACATATTAACATTTCTATTATTGCAAATCTGCACACTAAACAATAGATCAATGATTTGCTGATAGATGACGGGATTATGGTCCGATTGTTTCAGCATTTAGATCGCCTGATCCGGGGCGGAATTGCCTCACAGACACCATTTACAGAACTCCGATATCCTGAACGGTTCATGAGATATTGAGATTTTTGTATCGTAGACAAATATGTCAATAGGGAATGTATTGGAAATTGATTTGATGATAAATGATCCAGTTTTGGAAATATCATATTTAAACGTGGTACATTTCTAGTACGCACCAGGCATGTATAGATCGTCTACAGAAATTGGATCTGGTGAATGGTTCACGAGAATTCCACGTTTTCTTGTCCAAAAAGTCCTATTGGAAATGTAAGGGAGTGCAATTCGGACAGCAACTCGTCCCATAGTTTCTTGCAGATCCTGGAGAAACTTAACAGACCTCTAGCATATGTTAACCCGCATCTGACACCCACATATTTTCCTGGTCCATTTAGGACTATTTGCGATTTCAAGCCTCCAAACTTGAGACACTTTCAGTACACCTTAGGGCCTGGGATTTTTTAATTTTTTTTGGATCCAGTGAATAATTTGCGAGGAATACGCTTATCCATACCCAAAATGCCCCAAAAGAAAATGTATGAGAGTGATATTCTGATAGCACATCCCCTTAAGGTTTCTGCAGATCATGTTGAAAGTTAACATTCTTCCAGAATCCGTAGTCCGACCCAAAATCAAGGAAAAGGCCATCAAATGTCAAATAAAGGAGAAATTAATGAATTTTGTTTGGCCCAGGTAGGCAGAAACAATCGAAATTCACCAGATTTAATTGCCTCAATCAAGTCCAGCAGGTAAAGGGAGGTAATCATGCCAAAACCTAAAATTGGTCACTTAATTGGTCACTTTGACCCCTGATTGGCATTGACCTTGGACGGGTCACTTTCAAACCATCATGAGAATCGAAGTTCTTCATATAGAACTGACACAATCAATTTGAACAGGTAACGGGAGGTGCGTACGTACGCAATCTCATACATAACTGAATCTATGATTGGCATTTATTATATGAATATGTATACGATTGAATGTTTGATAACGTATGTGTAATTATTCTGATGCTTTACTCGTTAATTATTATGTTATTCGATGACATTGCGGAGATGTATTTTGATTTATTGTTCTTTACGTTTGCGTTTCTATCGTTAGTTTTAGCATTACATATTAATAAACTAGATTGAATTGTCCAAAAATTACAGTAAAGTAGATCTATTTGATTTTCTTCATTAATGACACAGAGCCTTTGTGCACATTTTCTTAAAAATTAATCACTTCCTCTAACCCATTGCATTCTGAATATCCACTTACTCAAATATGGTAACATGCACACTGCTTGCATGAAGGGAGACTGCGGCTATGTCTATTCAGGATAGAATGAAGGCACATTGTGTTGACTTATGTAGCAAATGTCTATTAATGCTTGGCAGGTGAGACTCAGCTACGTGTTTCGGTAAGACACAGTTATTGTGGGCCACAAATTTGCTCATATTATTCTAAAAAACATACCTGATTTTGTGAGTTTAATTTTGAAGAACGAAGTTGATGGTTTGAATAATATGATTGTCAAGCGAACATTGGAATTTTGTGTTGTGTTGTTTTGTTTTGTGTTTTGGTGAGACACAGCTATTGTAGGTCAAATTTGCTCAATTATTCTCGAAAACATATGATTAATTATGTGAGTTTAATTTGAAGAGTGAAATTGACGTCCATGAATAATATGATTGTCTCCAAACACTGGTGTTCACGAGTATTAGGTTTACTCGGTGTATATTTACTGAGGTCGCCTCAGGTGTATGTAGGTCAGGCACAATGAGATGCATATATATGTGTGATTGATGCATGGATGTGTGCCTACATGAATGCAGTGTGATGCATGATGTTAGCTGTTTCTCATGTCCTCACAAAGTATTTGGTGAAGTGACCTATTTCATCCTGTATGTTGATAACTATATTGATAGGTACTTCTGTATGCGACTTGGAAGGTTTATTGGCCATATTGAGGAGACCTTGGTTAGTTGACATGGCTACCATCAATGGTGAATATTTCTCAATATGTCTAATTTGGCATCCAATAAGGTTACCTTTATTGCAATGCATGATGAAAGGGTTAACGGGTTTGTATGGTTAGCTATTTGTCCCTCCAAATCTATGGGTACGGACAGCTGATATGATTGTATTTAGCTTTTCAGATGCAGTTAACCGAGTTAGGTGCTAGTTTATTCATGTTATACTATAGTTAACACATTTTCGAGTGAGTCTGTAGCTAATTGTTGCATATTGTATATATGATGTGGATAATAATTAATTAATTTAACTTAAATTTCTTTTTTCTGTCATATAATAATGTCAATATATTATGATACTACTAGTGTTCTATTTGCCGTGGGTGTATCTATTTTTCTACCACTACCGTTTATGAGTACATATTTGATTGTGATAGTTTATGGAATTTATCATATTTTAGTCTGGATGTCAGTAAATGTTATTATTCAACCCGTGATTGGCGTCATGCTGTTTATTTTTTATTTCTGGCTAGATGAAGCGTGCATGACTACTCAAATGAGCGATATTCTACACATTAAGCCTGACGAAGCAAACTTATGTTCAACAGATTTATGTATTTACCGACAACAAACGAATACTAGTTACAATTCAAGGCCAAAATTGCTAGACCCATACTGTGTTAAATGACTGATGTTTCCAAGTAGTTTTCACTGTGATTTGAAAATTTCATTTTGAAATGTATGACTGTGGAAGTGTAGGAATGCTAGTGGTTATTACTGTGAATGATGAGCAAAATTATACTTACAAATTGCTGATATTGAGTGCTTGAGGATAGCTACATTGGTTATAATGCTTCTAGTTGTCGTAATGCGACATAAGACATTTGCATACATGTCCACATGTGCAAATCGTTTACGCTAAAGCAACTAACTTGATTAAAATCTCTTTACACTTTGTCCAGTAGGCCTTGGTACCACATAATAGCTTATCTGACCAGTAGATCTCTAGGTGATAATTACAGCTAAAACGAAGCCACAGGTTTGAATCACTTAATGAGTCTAGAGTCTAGAGTTAACACAGGTCAACCTTCTATTACGGGTACCTTGAGAACCATAAAAAGTGGTCACGAAAACTGATTGTCATTGAATACAACCCAGCTGCTATGTGCCGCTACATATGTTCTTTGTACGCGTACCAGTGGTCGCTCAAAACGGGTGGTATAACCGCCATCAGTTTTGAGAAACCGCCGACACCCGGTCCCAAAAACAAGTGATCGTAAAAGACAGATATTTGAACTGTAGTTTGATCGCCATTATTCATAATTGAATAGCAATGCTTGTACTATGAATTATGATTGTTTTATCTAGGGCACATTATGAAGTAGGCATATTTTAATTAAATAGCGGCCAATTCATTTTATTGCATATTTATAAGTTTGTCGGAGTCGGTGTATGTATTTATTTCAGTTTTCATAATAATGATGATGAGTGAAGTTCATACTAATGTCACATATTACTGTTTTCTGATAATACATTGTACATTATATATTATACTCATTCAGTATGTTGCTAAATATTTCATGATGTTTAATATACTTAATACCACCAGCCACTCAACACCATCTCCACACACGCTACCCGCCACACACCAGTATCGTACCCCGCCAGTCCACAGTCACCCCACCCATCCACATCACCACCGACACACACCCTACTCCACGCGCCAGCGACCTACCCCGGCAACCCGCATTCACACATACCCCACCCCATCATCCGCTCTCACTAATCCACATAATGGTTGTATTTACTATTGGGTTGAATACATTTAGTAAGTGATTGTTAGTACTGCTACATTATATATGTTTGAAGTTTATTATATTTTATAATCATATTTGATTATTTGTACTAATGCTTTTAAATAGCATATAGAATTTGAATGGACGTCTTTAATTGTCTGGTCATTTTCAAAGGCGAGGGTTTAGATTTCGTCGAAGCTAACTAACAGTTGATGTATCAATAATGTCCATCCATTAACTTGGGATCAAGGGTCTCGCATACGAAGTTATGTTTGAATAATAGCTGGATACTTCCCTGATTAAGATGTTAATCGAGAGGCCTGCACATGTGTACCGACCACATTTTAGAAATATGAACGCATTGCCCTCAAGACGTCATGGGTGCAATGTCTCTGTCTGTATTTGATCGTATTTGATCACAGCAAAAAGTCACAACATTTTGACATTTTGATTTGTGAATTTTAATACACCTTGTATGTAAATGGCCTTGATGTTTCAAAGTTGGTTTATCTGAGAGCTGCGGATGGAACATTTTTAAAATATTCAAATGTTCATTATTGTACCATTTTATATTTTGTCCCCATCACTTGTTATTATGTGGATTATGGTATTGTGTTCTATTGCTGAGTGTGCTTATGTTTATATGATCATCTGGTAATACTACTTAGTTAACTCATCATACATGTATTAAAATATTCATAATCGATTAGTATGTATTATGGAAATACAATATCCTTGTTATAATTTAGCATAAAGAATTTAGTTAGGACAGGTTAATTCAGAATTTGAGATAGAAATATATTTCTCTGTTACTATATTTAATTAGACAGAACAATAACTGCTTGTATGCATTTGGTGAAGGATGCTGTTTGAAAATGTTCCTGTGTGCACCAGCTACGTTTAGTAACATCGTTCACTGAATGGAGAACATAGTTTCCGTGTGAAATCACATTTTTTCTGCTAGTTGTTGCACTCTCTGATCTTGGGCATCGTTTGCTTAGTCTGACATTTAATGCTGTTTCCTTTGAACACTTCTCAATATGTGGTCATTTCAGTGGTTGATTGCATGATCGTAATTTCTATTGATGGGTATTCCTATCTCCACGGTGGCCCGTATGCTTACCGGTGCATGTACCTATGCATGATGTGTGACTGAGTGAAGGTTTTACCCTCAGGACGCTGGGGGCAATAACTGTGCTTGTGATGGCCGCCATGACCAGATAGTGACTACCTATTAAGCAGTTAATTGCTATCGGATCACTCAGCCTTTGTAAATGAACACGTACTGTGTCGGTTTCTTTGCTCCCAAACAAAGTTCATTATTGGGCTCTAACCTATGTCTAGGCTTATAACTGGTCACGTGCTGCATTTTAAAATTATTCAACGGCATATATTCAACTGCTATATTAGATGTTATATTTAGGTTATTTTGGCTAATACATATTCTAATGAGTTTGAACGACAACCGGTTCCAGATCAGTTTTCTATCTTTCATCTGTCGATTTGTATTGATTTGGAAAAACTCCTTACATCCAGGCTATGAGTTTATTATTTATTAATTAATTATTTAGTCTGCAAGACTCTCGTAGACCTAAGCTAGTCCCCGACAGTCCTATTCATTTATAATGGCAAGATCTTAGTGTTCACTTGGATCTCGTACGTCAAGCCCCATTAGGGGTTGATCTATGATCTGGCACATAGATGATGCCTCATTTCTATAAAAACACGAGTAGGTGTAAAACATGACTCCGAGTCCCATTCTTCTATTACGAAAGTCAAAGAAACCCCGATAAGTAACTATATACGTCAGCCCCGAATAAATCTCAGCTCTCTGTCTCAAAATAACATCTTAAGGAACATCTCAGGAAGCATTGGCGCATTGAATGCTATCAAATCTTCCTCAAGATGTGCCTGCATCAAATCCATCAATACTGTGCAGACATTTATACTCAACTCTTTATAAACCTATTTGTCAGGCAGAAATCAGTCACTAAAATAACACACTGGTCAACTGGAGTCTAAAGTGCAATGCAATAACATGAATCCAAAATGGCTCTTGTTAAATGTAAAAACATGAATCCAAAATGTCTCGTTAAATGTAAAAGACTAAAGCTTAAATAAACCATCTGTCACGCCAACAATAACATCAGGAGACAGGTGCCTGTCACGCCAGCAACAACATCAGGAGATAGGTGCCTGTCACGCCAGCAATAACATCATGAGATAGGTGCCTGTCACGCCAGTAATAACATCAGGAGACAAGTGCCTGTCACGCCAACAATAGCATCAGAAGACAGGTGCCTGTCACGCCAGCAATAACATCAGGAGACAGGTGCCTGTCACGCCAGCAACAACATCAGGATATAGGTGCCTGTCACGCCAGCAATAACATCAGGAGACAGGCGCCTGTCACGCCAGCAATAACATCAGGACACAGGTGCCTGTCACGCCAGCAATAGCATCAGGAGACAGGTGCCTGGCGCACCAGCAATAAAATCAGGAGACAGGTGCCTGTCAGGCCAGCAATAACATCAGGAGAGAGGTGCCTGTCACGCCAGCAATAACATCAGGAGACAGGTGCCTGTCACGCCAGCAATAACATCAGGAGAGAGGTGCCTGTCACGCCAGAAATAACATCAGGAGGCAAGTACCTGTCACGCCAGCAATAACATCAGGAGACAGGTACCTGTCACGCCAGCAATAACATCAGGAGACAGGTGCCCGTTACGCCAGCAATAACATCAGGAGACAGGTGCCTGTCACGCCAGCAATGACATCAGGAGACAGGTACCTGTCACGCCAGCAATAACATCAGGAGACAGGTGCCCGTCACGCCAGCAATAACATCAGGAGACAGGCGCCCGTCACGCCAGCAATAACATCAGGAGACAGGTGCCTGTCACGCCAGCAATAACATCAGGAGACAGGTGCCTATCACACCAGCAATAAGATCAGGAGACAGGTGCCTGTCACGCCAGCAATGACATCAGGAGACAGGCGCCTGTCACGCCAACAACAACATCTAGGTGACAAGTGCCCGTCACGCCAGCAATAACAGCAGGAGACATGTGCCTGTTACGCCAGCAATAACATCAGGAGACAGGTGCCTGTCACGCCCGTAATATCATCAGGAGACAGGTGCCTGTCACGCCAGCAGCAACTTATAATCGAGGTAAGTCAAATTAATCTAATATTAATTTCAATAGCAAATTGTTCAAACTATCATCGATTCCAACTAGTTAATATTATATATATATATATATATATATATATATATATATATATATATATATATATATATATATATATAACATGCAATATTGAAATGGAACCTGGATGTCTACATATCCGTCCATCCATCCATCCATCCATCCATCCACCCGCCTGCCCGCCCGCCCATCCACCAACCAATTCATCCATCAATCCATCCATTCATCCATTCATCTATTATGTTTGTTTGTTTGTTCGTTCCTAGAATGTGCAACCTCCACCACCAATCACCACCAACCACCGCCGTCACTACTACTACTACTACTACTACTACTACTACTACTACTGCTACTACTACTACTACTACTACTACTACTACTACTACTACTACTACTCCTACTACTACTACTACTACTACTACTACTACTACTACTACTACTGAATGAACCCAATTGCTATTACCACTATCAATACCGCTACTGAATATTATATTAAAACTGTCATAATAGATAAGTACTATTAGTTTGTGATTTATAAATTATACATGTCATAATAGATAAGTACTATTAGTTTGTGATTTATAATTTATACATGTCATAATAGATAAGTACTATTAGTTTGTGATTTATAATTTATACATGTCATAATAGATAAGTACTATTCGTTTGTGATTTATAATTTATACATGTTATAATAGATAAGTACTATTAGTTTGTGATTTATAATTTATACATGTCATAATAGATAAGTACTATTCGTTTGTGATTTATAATTTATACATGTCATGATAGATAAGTACTATTCGTTTGTGATTTATAATTTATACATGTCGTAATAGATAAGTACTATTAGTTTGTGATTTATAATTTATACATGTCATAATAGATAAGTACTATTAGTTTGTGATTTATAATTTATACATGTCATAATAGATAAGCACTATTAGTTTGTGATTTATAATTTATACATGTCATAATAGATAAGTACTATTAGTTTGTGATTTATAATTTATACATGTCATAATAGATAAGTACTATTAGTTTGTGATTTATAATTTATACATGTCCTAATAGATAAGCACTATTAGTTTGTGATTTATAATTTATACATGTCATAATAGATAAGTACTATTAGTTTGTGATTTATAATTTATACATGTCATGATAGATAAGTACTATTAGTTTGTGATTTATAATTTATACATGTCATAATAGATAAGTACTATTAGTTTGTGATTTATAATTTATACATGTCATGATAGATAAGTACTATTAGTTTGTGATTTAAAATGTATACATGTCATGATAGATAAGTACTATTAGTTTGTGATTTATAATTTATACATGTCATAATAGATAAGCACTATTAATTTGTGATTTATAATTTATACATGTCATAATAGACAAGCACTATTAGTTTGTGATTTATAATTTATACATGTCATAATAGATAAGTACTATTAGTTTGTGATTTATAATTTATACATGTCATAATAGATAAGTACTATTAGTTTGTGATTTATAATTTATACATGTCATAATAGATAAGCACTATTAGTTTGTGATTTATAATTTATACATGTCATAATAGACAAGCACTATTAGTTTGTGATTTATAATTTATACATGTCATAATAGATAAGCACTATTAATTTGTGATTTATAATTTATACATGTCATAATAGACAAGTACTATTAGTTTGTGATTTATAATTTATACATGTCATAATAGATAAGTACTATTAGTTTGTGATTTATAATTTATACATGTCATAATAGATAAGTACTATTAGTTTGTGATATATAATTTATACATGTCATAATTGATAAGGCTGGTGGTTATTAACTCTTCACCGATGAATTCCCATTATCTCATTTTCAAGGCAACCATACAGGAAAACTGTTGAATACTTTGAAATTAATTTGAATGGAAGACGGCAACGGCTTCAAGTCAAATTAATATCAATATATTCAACAAATAAGTTTTATATGGTAAAGGATTTAATTTATCAGGTGAAAGGTTTAACGTGCCTGTCAACAGTAGGTGATACACTGGAAACTATTTTGACTGGTATTCTATTGTTTTGTTAATCAGTTTCAAATGCAACATGCCATTCTTACAGTCACAATTTCATTTGTCAAAATTTTCTAACCGTGTATCATCTGTCAGTGTCTGTATTTTCGTGACTATTTCTATTTCTATTCTATAGCTCTATAAGAAAAAAGCACCAAACCTTTGCAACTTTTACTTGCATGAGGACTCCAGGTGGTTATAGAGGTACAGGACCCTGATAACGCACCTTACTGGGTGGGTGCTGGGATGATACCGTGCTGATACTTTCAGTATCGGCCCAGCATCGGCCAAGAAAGCTGCGTTATTAGGGGAGTATATTTGGTACATATGCATCTGGAGTACTATATAATAGAATTCGTTTCAGAGCATTCTCTGACTTTTTCTGAATAGTAGTTCATTAGCAGTGGGCAGTAATTCATGAAATCATTTCCTCACTCAATCATATGATGTCATAATCAACTACGTGACGTGTAGGGTGATATTATAATTATGACGTCATGAATGACTCGATATAGTCCATCTTTAATGCTTAATAGTCCGACACGTTGTACGAATTGCATATCTTTACCATTTAATAAACATTCTGTTGAATATTTTTAAACTAATGTGATCTGGTGCTGTTGCTGCATATGGCAGCAACAGCGCCCAGTCAAATTAGTTTCAAAATATTCAACAGGTTTCCCTGTAGAGCTTTCTGGAAATTGATAGTCAAGAAGCACAGGGATCGATCGATCCCAACACGAGCTAAGCGTGAGCGGAGCGTAACTAGGGATGAGCTGGGAATAGCTAAAACTGGAAAGATCCATTGATTACGTAATTTACAACCTAGTGATAATGACAAGAGGCCCAAGGGGCCTGTATCGCTCACCTGGACCATGGGCATTTCAACTAGAATGCTCTTTATCAACACGATAGCCACCACACCATTTATCCGACAGTTTCTAAAATCGTAAATTTGAGATCAGAATACCCAAAAACACATATAAAACCAATTTCTGCCTCAAAATCCATCAAATAAAAAAATCCAATATGGACGCCAAACATTTTGATATTTTGATTGACCCATGGTGTCCAGGTTTTTGACGGATCAACTGCCTTTGAACAAACTTTAATGGCCCTTGGTCCCTAATCATATCTCCTAAATTTCGGCCTGATCCCTTTTGCGATTCTGGAGAAGAAGTCATTTTCGCTGCAACTAGGTCAACCAAGATGGCCGCCAAACCATTTGACAAATCAAGTTCCCTTGAACAAACATGTTTCAGTTCTTGCCCTAAATCATATTTCATCAGGTTTGCATCAATCCCATAAGCGGTTTCGGAGATTTTTAAAGACGTTTCTAAAAATTGGCCAACGTCCAAGGTGGCCGCCGGCCCAATTGTTCGATTGGCTTCGTTTGAATAAACTTGAATCTCTACACCCTAAGGATGCTTCTTGCCAAATATAATTGAAATATGCCAAGTAGTTCTCGAGAAGAAAACATTTCCCATTGCATTAGTATGGGAGCTTTTGGTGGAAAAATTATCCAAGATGGCCGCCAAACCGTTTATCCGACAGTTTCGAAAATTGCTAATTTGTCATCAGAATATATTTTGATTGGCCCACGGCGGGCATATTTTTAGACGGGTCAACTTTTCTTGAACAAACTTTAATGGCCCTTAGACCCTAATCATATCTCGCAAATTTCGACCCAATCCCTTCAGTGGTTCTGGAGAAGAAGTCGTTTTCGCTACAACTAAGTCAACCAAGATGGCCACCAAACCATTTGACCAATCATGTTTCCTTGAACAAATTTGGTTCAGCTCTTAGCCTAGATCATATTTCATGAGATTTGCATCAATGCCCTAAGCGGTTTCGGAGAAATTGGCCGATCAGGTTCATTTGAACAAACTTGGATCCCTATGCCCTAAGGATACTTCCTGCCAAATATTATTGAAATCGGCCAAGTGAGCTAAAAATCCAATATGGCTGCCAAACACACTATATCTTGATTGGTTCACCGCGGCCATCTTTTTTGACGAATCAACTTCTCTTTTTGTGAAAACTAGGTCATCCAAGATGGCCGCTGAAACATTTGGTCAATCAAGTTGCCTTGAACAAACTTGATTCAGGGCTTACCCTAGATCATATTTCGTGAGTTTTGAATCTATCCCTCAAATGGTTTGGGAGGAGAAGAGTTTTAAAGACATTTCTAAAAATCCGACGAAATCCAAGATGGTCGCCGGCCAAATTGGCCGATCAGGTTTGTTTGAACAAACTTGAATCTGTATACCTTAAGGATGCTTCATGCCAAATATAATTGAAATCGGCCAAGCAGTTCTCGAGAAGATATTTTTAATTTCCCATTGCTTTAGTATGGGGGCTTTTAGCGGGTAAATGATTCAAGATGGCCGCCAAACCGTTTATCTGACAGCTTCCAAAATTGCAAATTTGAAATCAGAATACCCAAAAACCTATATAAAACCAATTTCGGCCTCAAAATCCATCAAATAAAAAAATCCAATATGGCCGCCAAACATGCTATATTTTGATTGGACCACGGCGGCCATGTTTTTTGACCGATCAACTTCTCTTGAACAAACTTTACTGGCCCGTAGGCCATAATCATATCTGCTAAATTTTGACCTGATGCCTTCAGCGGTTCTTGGGAAGAAGTTATTTTCGCTAAAACTAGGTCAACCAAGATGGCCGCCAAACTATTTGACCAATTACGTTCCTTTGAACAAATTTGGTTGAGGTCTGGCTCTAGATCATATTTCATGAGGTTTTCTTCAATCCCTCAAGCGGTTTCGGAATAGAAGATTTTTAAATGCGTTTCTAAAAATCGGCCAAAATCCAAGTTGGCCGCCGTAAGGATGCTTCCTCCCAAATATAATTGAAATTGTCCCGGCGGTTCTTGAGAAGAAGTCGTTTAAATGAATAGTTGATGGACGGACACATGACGGATGGTCGCCACGACATAAGCTAACTTGGCCTTTCAGGGCAGGTGAGCTAATAATGACTCCATGATAATTCTGGGTAAACGCATTAACAACCGTAACCTGACCTTGATGGCGTGCTGAATTAACCCCTTAACACTCACGCTCGTCAAAAAACGGCTTCTGCTGTGGACATGAGAAATGGCCGTTTGCAGCCCAAGAGAAGACTACTTTAAAAAATTTAACGTTGGAATATCTGGCTCAAGGCAGTCATTCTAGTTGTAAATTTTCAAAAATAATCTCTCGGTCTGCAAACGGACATTTTTTTGAGAAAATTGAAACTTTCTTGAGGACAATTTGAGTGTTAAATGGTTAAGATGTGACCATCCTGTATTTAAGGCAGATGCCAGCCATGCACGTCAGCGCATGACTACACATATTATATACTACCAATATACAAGATTGAAATAAGCAAGTATCTAAGTGCGATATTGATGTACTTACTCTCTTTGCACTGAACAATGTTTTTCCATTCCCCTGCCAAACATTCCTGAGATGATGGCTTAGCTTCATACCCAGCTCTACATTCTATTGTCACGGCAGATCTACAAACAATGAGATAACGCTATGGAGACATTCTAGTGTCACTGCTGATCAACAAACAATGCGATAACGCTATGGAGACATTCTAGTGTCACTGCGGATCAACAAACAACGAGATAACGCTATTGAGACATTATATTGTCACTGCTGATCTACAAACAATGAGATAACGCTACAGAGACATTCTATTGTCACTGCTGATCTACAAACAATGCGATAACGCTATGGAGACATTCTATTGTCACTGCTGATCTACTAACAATGAGATAACGCTATGGAGACATTCTATTGTCATTGTTGATCTACAAACAATGAGAGAGCGCTATGGAGACATTCTATCGTCACTGCTGATCCACAAACAATGATATAACGCTATGAAGACATTCTATTGTCACTGCTGATCTACAAACAATGAGATAACGCTATGGAGACATTCTAGAGTCACTGCTGATCTACAAACAATGAGATAACGCTATGGCGACATTCTATTGTCACTGCTGATCTACAAACAATGCGATAGCGCTATGGAGACATTCTATTGTCACTGCTGATCTACTAACAATGAGATAACGCTATGGAGACATTCTATTGTCATTGTTGATCTACAAACAATGAGAGAGCGCTATGGAGACATTCTATCGTCACTGCTGATCCACAAACAATGATATAACGCTATGAAGACATTCTATTGTCACTGCTGATCTACAAACAATGAGATAACGCTATGGAGACATTCTAGAGTCACTGCTGATCTACAAACAATGAGATAACGCTATGGCGACATTCTATTGTCACTGTTGATCTACAAACAATGAGACAACGCTATGGAGACATTCTATTGTCACTGCTGATCTAAAAACAATGAGATAACCTTATGGAGACATTCTATTGTCACTACTGATCTACAAACAATGAGATAACGCTACGGAGACATTCTATTGTCACTGCTGATCTACACACCATGCGATAACGCTATGGAGACATTCTATTGTCACTGCTGATCTACAAACAATGAGATAACGCTATGGAGATATTCTATTGTCACTGTTGATCTACAAACAATGAGATGACCCTATGGAGACATTCTATTGTCACTGCTGATCTACAAACAATGAGATAACGCTATGAAGACATTCTATTGCCACTGTTGATCTACAAACAATGAGATAACGCTATGGAGACATTCTATTGTTACTACTCTACAAACAATGAGATAGCGCTATGGGGACATTCTATTGTCACTGCTGATCTACAAACAATTAGATAATGCTATGGAGACATTTTTATTGTCACTGCTGATCTAGAAACAATGAGATAACGCAATGGAGACATTCTATTGTCACGGCCGATCTACAAACAATGGGATAAGGCTATGGTGACATTCTATTGTCACTGCTGATCTACAAACAATGATATAACGCTATGAAGACATTCTATTGACATTCTTGATCCACAAACAATGAGATAACGCTATGGAGACATTCTATTGTCACTGCTGATCTACAAACAATGAGATAACGCTATGAAGACATTCTATTGCCACTGTTTATCTACAAACAATGAGATAACGCTATGGAGACATTCTATTGCCACTGCTGATCTACAAACAATGAGATAACGTTATGGAGACATTCTATTATCATTGCTGATCTACAAACAATGAGATAACGCCATTGAGACATTCTATTGTCATTCTTGATCTACAAACAATGAGATAACGCTATGGAGACATTCTATTGTCACTGCTGATCTACAAACAATAAGATAACGCTATGGAGACATTCTATTGACATTCTTGATCCACAAACAATGAGATAACGCTATGGAGACATTCTATTGTCACTGCTGATCTACAAACAATGAGATAACGCTATGAAGACATTCTATTGCCACTGTTTATCTACAAACAATGAGATAACGCTATGGAGACATTCTATTGCCACTGCTGATCTACAAACAATGAGATAGCGCTATGGAGACATTGTATTATCATTGCTGATCTACAAACAATGTCATAACACAATGGAAACATTTCATTGTCACGGCCGATCTACAAACAATGGGATAACGCTATGGAGACATTCTATTGTCACTGCTGATCTACACACAATGAGATAACGCCATTGAGACATTCTATTGTCATTCTTGATCTACAAACAATGAGATAACGCTATGGAGACATTCTATTGTCACTGCTGATCTACAAACAATGAGATAACGCTATGGAGACATTCTATTGTCACTTCTGATCTACAAGCAATGAGATAACGTTATGGAGACATTCTATTGTCACTGCTGATCTACAAACAATGAGATAACGCTATGAAGACATTCTATTGTCACTGCTGATCTACAAACAATGAGATAACGCTATGGAGACATTCTAGAGTCACTGGTGATCTACAAACAATGAGATAACGCTATGGCGACATTCTATTGTCACTGTTGATCTACAAACAATGAGACAACGCTATGGAGACATTCTATTGTCACTGCTGATCTAAAAACAATGAGATAACCTTATGGAGACATTCTATTGTCACTACTGATCTACAAACAATGAGATAACGCTACGGAGACATTCTATTGTCACTGCTGATCTACACACCATGCGATAACGCTATGGAGACATTCTATTGTCACTGCTGATCTACAAACAATGAGATAACGCTATGGAGACATTCTATTGTCACTGTTGATCTACAAACAATGAGATGACCCTATGGAGACATTCTATTGTCACTGCTGATCTACAAACAATGAGATAACGCTATGAAGACATTCTATTGCCACTGTTGATCTACAAACAATGAGATAACGCTATGGAGACATTCTATTGTTACTACTCTACAAACAATGAGATAGCGCTATGGGGACATTCTATTGTCACTGCTGATCTACAAACAATTAGATAATGCTATGGAGACATTTTTATTGTCACTGCTGATCTAGAAACAATGAGATAACGCAATGGAGACATTCTATTGTCACGGCCGATCTACAAACAATGGGATAAGGCTATGGTGACATTCTATTGTCACTGCTGATCTACAAACAATAAGATAACGCTATGGAGACATTCTATTGACATTCTTGATCCACAAACAATGAGATAACGCTATGGAGACATTCTATTGTCACTGCTGATCTACAAACAATGAGATAACGCTATGAAGACATTCTATTGCCACTGTTTATCTACAAACAATGAGATAACGCTATGGAGACATTCTATTGCCACTGCTGATCTACAAACAATGAGATAACGTTATGGAGACATTCTATTATCATTGCTGATCTACAAACAATGTCATTACACAATGGAAACATTTCATTGTCACGGCCGATCTACAAACAATGGGATAACGCTATGGAGACATTCTATTGTCACTGCTGATCTACACACAATGAGATAACGCCATTGAGACATTCTATTGTCATTCTTGATCTACAAACAATGAGATAACGCTATGGAGACATTCTATTGTCACTGCTGATCTACAAACAATAAGATAACGCTATGGAGACATTCTATTGACATTCTTGATCCACAAACAATGAGATAACGCTATGGAGACATTCTATTGTCACTGCTGATCTACAAACAATGAGATAACGCTATGAAGACATTCTATTGCCACTGTTTATCTACAAACAATGAGATAACGCTATGGAGACATTCTATTGCCACTGCTGATCTACAAACAATGAGATAGCGCTATGGAGACATTGTATTATCATTGCTGATCTACAAACAATGTCATAACACAATGGAAACATTTCATTGTCACGGCCGATCTACAAACAATGGGATAACGCTATGGAGACATTCTATTGTCACTGCTGATCTACACACAATGAGATAACGCCATTGAGACATTCTATTGTCATTCTTGATCTACAAACAATGAGATAACGCTATGGAGACATTCTATTGTCACTGCTGATCTACAAACAATGAGATAACGCTATGGAGACATTCTATTGTCACTTCTGATCTACAAGCAATGAGATAACGTTATGGAGACATTCTATTGTCACTGCTGATCTACAAACAATGAGATAACGCTATGGAGACATTATATTGTTACTGCTGATCTACAAACAATGAGATAACACTGGAGACATTCTATTGTTACTGCTGATCTACAAACAATGAGATAACGTTATAGAGACACAGATAATATGGTGAATGTAGCAGCTTATCTGAAATTAGGGTTAAAGTTCTTTAGATTAATTACTTGAACTACACACACGCGCACGCACACGCACGCACGCACGCACGCACGCACGCACGCACGCACGCACGCACGCACGCACGCACGCACGCACACACATGCACGAACGCACACACGCATACGCACACATATGCATACGCATGCACGTGTGTCACACACCCACGCGGACGCGCACACACACGCATGCACATACGCATTGACATTCGCACTTACTTGTGTTTTACTTTATCACCAGGAATCATGGCATTTTCCCACCCATTAAGCGTGATCACATTGGCATTCTCGATTCTTTCAATAAAACACGGATCTACAAATATAAACAAGCAAATAACAAAGGTCCCAAGGGCTTCAAGCAAACTAACCTAAGCCTAACCCTAACTGACATTGTACCCGTGTTTGACACGATTTAACGCTTTATACGCTGTATTCCTGGAATATCAACTTCAAGGTAGCCATACAGGTGTGTGCGTGTGCATACGTGTGTGTATTGTGAATGATTTAATATCAACTTCAAGGTAGCCATACAGGTGTGTGCGTGTGCATACGTGTGTGTATTGTGAATGATTTAATATCAACTTCAAGGTAGCCATACAGGTGTGTGCGTGTGCATACGTGTGTGTATTGTGAATGATTTAACGCTTGATACGCTGTATTCCCGGAATATCAACTTCAAGGCAGCCATACAGGTATGTGCGTGTGCATACGTGTGTGTATTGTGAATGATTTAATGCTTTATACGCTATATTCCTGGAATATCAACTTCAAGGTAGCCATACAGGTGTGTTCTTGTGCATACGTGTGTGTATTGTGAATGATTTAATGCTTTATACGCTATATTCCTGGAATATCAACTTCAAGGTAGCCATACAGGTATGTGCGTGTGCATACGTGTGTGTATTGTGAATGATTTAACACTGTATACGCTATATTCCTGGAATATCAACTTCAAGGTAGCCATACAGGTGTGTGCGTGTGCATACGTGTGTGTATTGTGAATGATTTAATGCTTTATACGCTATATTCCTGGAATATCAACTTCAAGGTAGCCATACAGGTGTGTGCGTGTGCATACGTGTGTCTATTGTGAATGATTTAACGCTGTATACGCTGTATTCCCGGAATATCAACTTCAAGGTAGCCATACAGGTATGTGCGTGTGCATACGTGTGTGTATTGTGAATGATTTAACGCTTTATACGCTGTATTCCCGGAATATCAACTTCAAGGAAGCCATACAGGTATGTGCGTGTGCATACGTGTGCATATTGTGAATGATTTAACGTTTTATATGCTTTATTCCTGGAATATCAACTTCAAGGTAGCCATACAGGTATGTGCGTGTGCATATGTATGTGTATTGTGAATGGTTTAACACTTTATACCCTGTATTCCTGGATTATCAACTTCAAGGTAGCCATACAGGTATGTGCGTGTGCATACATATGTGTATTGTGAATCATTTAACACTTTATACGCTGTATTCCTGGAATATCAACTTCAAGGCAGCCATACAGGCTCGATGACGAATCCTTTAACCCATCTTCTGTCAACGCTGCCTCGAAGCGCTCAAAATGATACACATATAAATTAAAATTTCTCAAGAAAATTGTAAAAGAAGGCTATTTTTGTAGATTTACTAATGAAATTAACAAATATGTCGTCCTGTTTCCCAGCAAATGGACATTGCTCAAAGCGAGTGCAGACGTTACCACTGGTAAATTTTCAACAAATTGTTTTCCCTTGGTCGGCCAATGGATGTTTCTTACCTCCATTACATAGGCTTTGTGTCCAGTTTGACCATTAACATATTAACCTGACACAAGAGGTGTTAAACAGGCAGAGAGGAAGGCGGGCATATATCGTGTCAGTGAACTATTGTACTAATCACAGACAGACAGACAGACAGACAGACAGACAGACTCACATGTAGACATACAGATGGATGGATGGACGGGCACGTGGGCGGGCAGGCGGATGGGCGGGCGGGCTGGCTGGCTGGCTGGCTGGTTGGCTGGCTGGCTAGCTGACTGGTGGTGGGCGGGAAGCAAACAGGCAAGCAGGCAGGCAGAGAGGAAGGCGGGCATATATCGTGTCAGTGAACTATTGTACTAATCACTGTGTAGGCGGTGGTACTTGATAATGCTACAATTGAAATCACACGTACTGGTTGCTTTGGAAACCACTTAACTGGACCACTGGTTGACAACAACACTCAGGAAATTTGTTATTTATAATATTTACCCTGTTCCAGTAGTATTTTACATCCATGACGCGAATTAATGTTTTAAGCTGTATTTCCCGAATCTTACCCCCTTGACACAGTTTACTTTGGCCATTCTGTCGCCATTGTCCACGATCACACCATACTGTTATCCATCCCTTATTGACCGCATTATAACCATTCTTACACTCTAACTGCAGAGAGTCACCATGAAGGATCGTCTCATGTCCGTTATCAGGAATAGATAAGTTTCTATGCTTCTTCCTTAGTCGTTCCTTTGTACAAGGATCTGTGCACAAACATATGTAAAATACTTAAATAATAAATGTAGTACATAGCATGAAATGTCAAATTTCACTTAAAGTAAAAAAATGAGGTGGAGATTTCTGCATGCACATAATACATAGACCAGCATAACCGTGAATACGCTTGTACAATATGCTTATATTATCGAATATCGCGATTATTTTCCCAGCCATGATTTTTTCGATGTAATTTTGTAAAAATCGAAATATCTTGTTATCTTGAACCTTCAAAATTGTTTTTAATACGCTATTTCCTTATCTAACGTCACGTGCCATGACACATCTGCGTCATGAAATGACGCAATATATTACGTAATACAGCAGCACTATAAATGTATGCTGTATATTAACTCATTAACATCATATGAGAGCAAAAACGACATTTGCAGTGGTCTTATGAAATGTCCATTTGCAGACCAAGAGAAGACTCTTTTTGAAAATTTAGCACAGGAATGACTGGCTCGATAACCGAGCCGGTCATTCCAGTGGTTAATTTTCAAAAATAGTCTTCTCTTGGTCTGCAAAAGGACTTTCTAAGAGAAAATTTAAATTTTCTTGAAGAAATTCGAGGGTTAAGCACCCTTCTATGAACACAACATCTTACTTGGAATACATTTTGGAGCAGGTGGAGATGCTTTCCTATTGTAGCGCCAGAAGCCGTCATAACACGTCCATGATTTAGGGTGATCTGGTGACAGAGTGTAGCGCGCTGTACATGAGAACCTCGCTCTCTCAAGATGTGCATACTGCTGGTTTCTGGACACAATGTTTAGATTTGTATCCAAACTTGTCAGGTTGTTTCCCGAGCAGTAAACTGAAACATCCAAAGGTGTTCATAAATCTATAATGACTGATTATCGTGAATCATAATATTGCAGCGGAACAGGCGATCACCTGCATACAGATAGGCTTAGCCTGTATTCGTATTGTTCGCTTGTCCACATCTACCAATAATACCAATAATACCCATCTAAATGGCATTAGTTAAGAACACAAACAGACTACTTGGGTCAAAGGATACCAAATGATGCTTTTGGATAATTTTGATAATATAAAATACATTATTCCCATATTTTCGAATTCCTAAATAGTAAATTTCACGCCCAATTCAAGAGTCATGTTTTTCCATTTCCCATGAGAATCACGGAGTGACGTCATCGTGTGTATGATTGTTGCAGTATGACGTCATCGTGAGAATGATTGTTGCAGTATGACGTCATCGTGTGAATAATTGTTGCAGTATGATGTCATCGTGTGAATGGTCGTTGCAGTATGACGACATCATGTGAACGATTGTTGTAGTGTGACGTCATCGCGTGAATGGTTGTTGCTGTATGACGTCATCGCGTGAATGATTGTTGCAGTATGACATCATCGCGTGATTGATTGTTGCAGTATGGCGTCATCGCGTGAATGATTGTTACAGTATGACGTCATCGCGTGAATGATTGTTGTAGTATGACGTTATCGCATGAATGATTGCCGCAGTATGACGTCATCGCGTAAATGATTGTTGCAGTATGACGTCATCGCGTAAATGATTGTTGCAGTATGACATCATCGCGTGAATGATTGTTGCAGTATGGCGCCATCGCGTGAATGATTGTTACAGTATGACGGCATCGCGTGAATGATTGTTGTAGTATGACGTTATCGCGTGAATGATTGTTACAGTATGACATCATCGCGTAAATGAGTGTTGCAGTATGACGTCATCGTGTACATGATTGTTACCGTATGACGTCATCGCGTGAATGATTGTTGCAGTATGACGTCATCGTGTAAATGATTGTTGCAGTATGACGTCATCGTGTAAAATTTTGCTGTTGATCATTGACAGCTCACAACAAACGCCATCATATTAATGAGATGTAAGAGAAATACTAAAGTTTGATAGCCTCGTGCTTGAATCTGAGCCAATGTCCACCAATGCCAGAAGATGAAACAGGCACAGTATGGTCCTCATTGCAGTCATCACAAGAGCTTGAATCTGAACCGATGTCCACCAATAGCAGAAGATGAAACATGCACAGTATGGTCGTCATTGCATTCATCACAAGAACTTGAATCTGAATCGATGTCCACCAATATCAGAAGATGAAACATGCACAGTATGGTCGTCATTGCATTCATCACAAGAGCTTGAATCTGAATCGATGTCCACCAATACCAGTAGATGAAACAGGCACAGTATGGTCGTCATTGCATTCATCACAAGAGCTTGAATCTGAATCGATGTCCACCAACACCAGAAGATGAAACAGGCACAGTATGGTCGTCATTGCATTCATCACAAGAGCTTGAATCTGAATCGATGTCCACCAACACCAGAAGATGAAACAGGCACAGTATGGTCGTCATTGCATTCATCACAAGAGCTTGAATCTGAGCCCATGCCCACCAATACCAAAATGTGAACCAGGCACAGCATCATAGTCCTTGCACCCATCACAAGAACTTGAATCTGAGTCGATGTCCACCATTACCAGAAGATGAAACAGGCACAGTATGGTCGCCATTGCATTCGTCACAATGTACTAACATTCATTAAGAGAAGGTGTAAGCCTACATGGTCGTCGTTCTCGCAATATAATAAAACAAGTCTATAACAGCAACATGTAGGTGGGGAGGGAGGGGGACCAGTGAAATTATTTTCAAAATATTCGTATATTTGTCTTATAATAAACATTGTAATGTCAGGATTAAACATTGTTAGATAAACGCACACACCCATGGCTAAGTACATGTACAGCTTTTGATGGTTACTTGTAAGGACTAGGATAGTCTACAAGGCTATTGTTTAGGCAGTCCATCACTAAGTACGGGTGGTCTATTATAATTAATACAATCACCAACTGGTATTAATTACGGGCAAGAGTGTATGGCATTCTGGTAAGCGTGTGTACGAGCGTCTGCAATCTTTGATTTCTCATTTAAAATTAAGACAAGTGGACCATGTTTGATGGCCCATATTGTCAAGTGGATCATGTTTGGTGGACCATATTGTCAAGTTGAGCATGTTTGGTAGCCTCGGACACGATGCTGGAAATATAAACATACGGTATGAGATGCCTCATTTACTACCTATCCCAGCACAGGTCTATAAGACGCATGGTCAACCACACCTCTGACCTTTGATACACTTTGATTGTGTGATGATGATGTATGCCCTCTGAACTCTGATACGCTTTGATTATGTGATGAAGATCTATGACCTCTAACCTCTAATACACTTTGATTGTGTGATGAAGATGTATGACCTCTGATACACTTTGATTGTGTGATGATGATGTATAACCTCTGACCTCTGATACACTTTGATTGTGGGATGAAGATGTATGTCCTCTGACCTCTGATACACTTTGATTGTGTGATGAAGATATATGACCTCTGACCTCTGATACACTTTGATTGTGTGATGAAGATGTCTACGTCGGATCTCTGATACCCTTTGATTGTGTGATGAAGATGTATGCCCTCTGACCTCTGATACACTTTGATTGTGTGATGAAGATGTATAACCTCTGACCTCTAATACACTCTGATTGTGTGATGAAGATGTCTGACCTCTGACCTCTGATACACTTTGATTCTGTGATGAAGATGTATAACCTCTGACCTCTAATACACTTTGATTGTGTAATGAAGATGTCTGACCTCTGACCTCAGATACACTTTGATTGTCTGATGAAGATGTATGATTAGTTATGGCTATTGCTGATAAAGTTAGAAATTTAATATACGGAATCATGTCCATAAAATGCTTTCCGTGGGTCAATGCTATCATTTTAACAAAACTGATTTAATTATTTTCCATGTTTCGCGAATGTCATTTTTTGCATTTTCAAACTTATTTTCTTTGCTTGCTTTAGTAATGAGTCTAACCTGTTGCTGTATGTTTTGAATTTTGTTTGATTGTATGTTGTTGGATTTTTGATGATTTTAAAATAAAGGCTGTGTTTCTCATTGCAAGCAGTTATCAGCCCATTTGTTAATCACGGTTTAGTATGGTTTGTTTTCAACTTTCTTATTTCTTCTAGTGGGAATTAATTTTCATATGAAGCCATGCATATGTTATGGAAAGTGTTGTAGGAATCCTTCTTTGAGATGTTACCTCATTCCAGTTTGTGTGTGCTATTTTTGTTCTAAAATTGTCAATGTTTTTAAAGCTAAAATCTTTAGTCTTGCATTTTTCGATTGCAAATGGTTTTTTGTTTCTGCTTCGTACATATTTCAATGTAGAAAATGGGTATGTGATCAGAGAAATCAACTACAAATATTCCAGCTTCTGTTTTGTTAGCAATGTTATTATTACAAAATATGTTATCAATTAAGGTACCTATAAATTCAGTAATCCTAGTTGATTTACTAATGGCAGGGAAAAAGTAATGGGTGTTTAGATTTGTCAAATCCTGAGAGTAGCAAAATAGCTGGCACATAATGTTCCTTTCCTTCATTTCTGTAAGCGACAAAATAGCTAGCACATAATGTTCCTTTCCTTCATTTCTGTAAGCGACAAAATAGCTAGCATAGAATGTTACTTTCCTTCATTTCTTTAAGCGACAAAATAGCTAGCACAGAATGTTCCTTTCCTTCATTTCTGTAAGCGACAAAATAGTTAGCACAGAATTTTCCTTTCCTTCATTTCTGTAAGCGACAAAATAGCTAGCACAGAATGTTCCTTTCCTTCATTTCTGTAAGTGACAAAATAGCTAGCACAGAATGTTCCTTTCCTTCATTTCTGTAAGTGACAAAATAGCTACCACAGAATGTTCGTTTCCTTCAGTTCCGTAAGCGACAAAATAGCTAGCACAGAATGTACCTTTCCTTAATTTCCGTAAGCGACAAAATAGCCAGCACAGAATGTTCCTTTCCTTCATTTCCGTAAGCGACAAAATAGCTAGCACAGAATGTTCCTTTCCTTCATTTCTGTAAGCGACAAAATAGCTAGCACAGAATGTTCCTTTCCTTCATTTCTGTAAGCGACAAAATAGCTAGCACAGAATGTTCCCTTCCTTCATTTCTGTAAGCGACAAAATAGCTAGCACAGAATGTTCCTTTCCTTCATTTCTGTAAGCGACAAAATAGCTAGCACAGAATGTTCCTTTCCTTCATTTCTGTAAGTGACAAAATAGCTAGCGCAGAATGTTCCTTTCCTTCATTTCTGTAAGCGACTAAATAGCTAGCACAGAATGTTCCTTTCCTTCATTTCTGTAAGCGACAAAATAGCTAGCACAGAATGTTCCTTTCCTTCATTTCTGTAAGCGACAAAATAGCTAGCACATAATGTTCCTTTCCTTCATTTCTGTAAGCGACAAAATAGCTAGCACAGAATGTTCCTTTCCCTCATTACTGTAAGCGACAAAATAGCTAGCACAGAATGTTCCTTTCCTTCATTTCTGTAAGCGACAAAAAAGCTAGCACAGAATGTTCCTTTCCTTCATTTCTGTAAGCGACAAAATAGCTAGCACAGAATGTTCCCTTCCTTCATTTCTGTAAGCGACAAAATAGCTAGCACAGAATGTTCCTTTCCTTCATTTCTGTAAGCGACAAAATAGCTAGCACAGAATGTTCCTTTCCTTCATTTCTGTAAGTGACAAAATAGCTAGCGCAGAATGTTCCTTTCCTTCATTTCTGTAAGCGACTAAATAGCTAGCACAGAATGTTCCTTTCCTTCATTTCTGTAAGCGACAAAATAGCTAGCACAGAATGTTCCTTTCCTTCATTTCTGTAAGCGACAAAATAGCTAGCACATAATGTTCCTTTCCTTCATTTCTGTAAGCGACAAAATAGCTAGCACAGAATGTTCCTTTCCCTCATTACTGTAAGCGACAAAATAGCTAGCACAGAATGTTCCTTTCCTTCATTTCTGTAAGCGACAAAAAAGCTAGCACAGAATGTTCCTTTCCTTCATTTCTGTAAGCGACAAAATAGCTAGCACATAATGTTCCTTTCCTTCATTTCTGTAAGCGACAAAATAGCTAGCACAGAATGTTCCCTTCCTTCATTTCTGTAAGCGACAAAATAGCTAGCACAGAATGTTCCTTTCCTTCATTTCTGTAAGCGACAAAATAGCTAGCACAGAATGTTCCTTTCCTTCATTTCTGTAAGCGACAAAATAGCTAGCGCAGAATGTTCCTTTCCTTCATTTCTGTAAGCGACTAAATAGCTAGCACAGAATGTTCCTTTCCTTCATTTCTGTAAGCGACAAAATAGCTAGCACAGAATGTTCCTTTCCTTCATTTCTGTAAGCGACAAAATAGCTAGCACAGAATGTTCCTTTGCTTCATTTCTGTAAGCGACAAAATAGCTAGCACAGAATGTTCCTTTCCTTCATTTCTGTACGCGACAAAATAGCTAGCACAGAATGTTCCTTTCCTTCATTTCTGTAAGCGACAAAATAGCTAGCACAGAATGTTCCTTTCCTTCATTTCTGTAAGCGACAAAATAGCTAGCACAGAATGTTCCTTTCCTTCATTTCTGTAAGCGACAAAATAGCTAGCACAGAATGTTCCTTTCCTTCATTTCTGTAAGCGACAAAATAGCTAGCATAGAATGTTCCTTTGCTTCATTTCTGTAAGCGACAAAATAGCTAGCACAGAATGTTCCTTTCCTTCATTTCTGTAAGCGACAAAAAAGCTAGCACAGAATGTTCCTTTCCTTCATTTCTGTAAGCGACAAAATAGCTAGCATAGAATGTTCCTTTGCTTCATTTCTGTATGCGAGAAAAATAGCTAGCACAGAATGTTCCTTACCTTCATTTCTGTAAGCGACAAAATAGCTAGCACAGAATGTTCCTTTACTTCATTTCTGTAAGCGACAAAATAGCTAGCACAGAATGTTCGTTTCCTTCATTTCCGTAAGCGACAAAATAGCTAGCACAGAATGTTCCTTTCCTTCATTTCTGTAAGCGACAAAATAGCTAGCACAGAATGTTCCTTTCCTTCATTTCTGTAAGCGACAAAATAGCTAGCACAGAATGTTCCAGGATAATAAAAGCAGTACAACATTAAACATGCGAAGACATAATTCAAAGGTAAATAGTCCCGCATTAACGATCTTGCTCACAAACACAACACATACAGAGTAATGTGCATGCATAGTCTCGCATTAACGATCTGGCTCACAAACACAACACATACAGAGTAATGTGCATGCATAGTCTCGCATTAACAATCTTGCTCACAAACACAACACATACAGAGTAATGTGCATGCATAGTCTCGCATTAACGATCTTGCTCACAAACCACAACGTATAGAGAGTAATGTGCATGCATAGTCTCGCATTGACGATCTTGCTCACAAACACAACACATACAGAGTAATGTGCATGCACAATCTCGCATTTACGACATTGCTCACAAACACAACACATACAGAGTAATGTGCATGCACAGTCTCGCATTAACGACCTTTCTCACAAACACAACACATACAGAGTAATGTGCATGCATAGTCTCGCATTAAGGACCTTGCTCACAAACACAACACATACAGAGTAATGTGCATGCATAGTCTCGCATTAACGATCTTGCTCACAAACACAACACATACAGAGTAATGTGCATGCATAGTCTTGCATTAACGACCTTGCTCACAAACACAACACATACAGTGTAATGTGCATGCACAGTCTCGGATTTACGACCTGTACAACACATACAGAGGAATATGCATGCACAGTCTCGCATTAACGACCTTGCTCATAAACACAACACACAGAGTAATGTGCATGCATAGTCTCGCATTAACGATCTTGCTCACAAACACAACACATACAGTGTAATGTGCATGCACAGTCTCGGATTTACGACCTGTACAACACATACAGAGGAATATGCATGCACAGTCTCGCATTAACGACCTTGCTCATAAACACAACACACAGAGTAATGTGCATGCATAGTCTCGCATTAACGACCGTGCTCACAAACACAACACATACAGAGTAATGTGCATGCACAGTCTGGCATTAACGACCTTGCTCACAAACACAACACATACAGAGTAATGTGCATGCACAGTCTCGCATTAACGATCTTGCTCACAAACACAACGCATACAGAGTAATGTGCATGCATAGTCTCGCATTAACGATCTTGCTCACAAACATAACACATAGAGAGTAATGTGCATGCATAGGCTCGGATTTACGATCTGTACAACACATATAGAGTAATGTGCATGCACAGTCTCGCTTTAACGACCTTGCTCACAAACACAACACACAGAGTAATGTGCATGCATAGTCTCGCATTAACGACCTTGCTCACAAACACAACACATACAGAGTAATGTGCATGCACAGTCTCGCATTAACGACCATGCTCACAAACACAACACATACAGAGTAATGTGCATGCATAGTCTCGCATTAACGACCTTGCTCACAAACACAACACATACAGAGTAATGTGCATGCATAGCCTCGCATTAACGATCTTGCTCACAAACACAACACATACAGAGTAATGTGCATGCACAGTCTCGGATTTACGACCTGTACAACACATACAGAGTAATTTGCATGCACAGTCTCGCATTAACGACCTTGCTCACAAACACAGCACATACAGAGTAAAGTGCATGCAAGTCTCGCATTAACGACCTTGCTCACAAACACAACACATACAGAGTAATATGCATGCATAGTCTTGCATTAACGACCTTGCTTACAAACACAACATATACAGAGTAATGTGCATGCATAGTCTCGCATTAACGACCTTGCTCACACACAGAACACATACAGAGTAATGTACATGAACAGTCGCGCATTAACGATCTTGCTCACAAACACAACACATACAGAGTAATGTGCATGCATAGTCTCGCATTAACGACCTTGCTCACACACACAACACATACAGAGTAATGTGCATGCACAGTCTCGCATTAACGACCTTGCTCACAAACACAACACATACAGAGTAATGTGCATGCATAGTCTCGCATTAACGACCTTGCTCACAAACACAACACATACAGAGTAATGTGCATGCACAGTCTCGCATTAACGACCTTGCTCACAAACATAACACATACAGAGTAATGTGCATGCATAGTCTCGCATTAACGACCTTGCTCACAAACACAACACATACAGATTAATGTGCATGCATAGTCTCGCATTAACGACCTTGCTCTCAAACACAACACATACAGAGTAATGTGCATGCACAGTCTCGCATTTACGACCTGTACAACACATACAGAGTAATGTGCATGCATAGTCTCGCATTAACGATCTTGCTCACAAACACAACACATACAGAGTAATGTGCATGCACAGTCTCGCATTTACGACCTGTACAACACATACAGAGTAATGTGCATGCATAGTCTCGCATTAACGACCTTGCTCACAAACACAACACATACAGAGTAATGTGCATGCATAGTCTCGCATTAACGACCTAGCTCACAAACACAACACATACAGAGTAATGTGCATGCATAGTCTCGCATTAACGACCTGCTCACAAACCCAACACATACAGAGTAATGTGCATGCATAGTCTCGCATTAACGACCTTGCTCACAAACACACCACATACAGAGTAATGTGCATGCACTGTCTCGCATTAACGACCTTGCTCACAAACTCAACACATACAGAGTAATGTGCATGCATAGTCTCGCATTAACGACCTTGGTCACAAACACAACACATACAGAGTAATGTGCATGCATAGTCTCGCATTAACGACCTTGCTCACAAACACAACACATACAGAGTAATGTGCATGCATAGTCTCGCATTAACGACCTTGCTCCCAAACACACCACATACAGAGTAATGTGCATGCACTGTCTCGCATTAACGACCTTGCTCACAAACACAACACATACAGAGTAATGTGCATGCATAGTCTCGCATTAACGACCTTGCTCACAAACACAACACATACAGAGTAATGTGCATGCATAGTCTCGCATTGACGACCTTGCTCTCAAACACAACACATACAGAGTAATGTGCATGCACAGTCTCGCATTTACGACCTGTACAACACATACAGAGTAATGTGCATGCATAGTCTCGCTTTAACGACCTTGCTCACAAACACAACACATACAGAGTAATGTGCATGCATAGTCTCGCATTAACGATCTTGCTCACAAACACAACACATACAGAGTAATGTGCATGCATAGTCTCGCATTAACGACCTTGCTCACAAACACAACACATACAGAGTAATGTGCATGCACAGTCTCGCATTAACAACGTTGCTCAGAAACACAACACATACAGAGTAATGTGCATGCACAGTCTCGCATTTACGACCTGTACAACACATACAGAGTAATGTGCATGCATAGTCTCGCATTAACGACCTTGCTCACAAACACACCACATACAGAGTAATGTGCATGCATAGTCTCGCATTAACGACCTGCTCACAAACCCAACACATACAGAGTAATGTGCATGCATAGTCTCGCATTAATGACCTTGCTTACAAACACAACACATACAGAGTAATGTGCATGCATAGTCTCGCATTAACGACCTTGGTCACAAACACAACACATACAGAGTAATGTGCATGCATGGTCTCGCATTTACGACCTGTACAACATATACAGAGGTCTGTGCATGCATAGTCTCGCATTAACGACCTTGCTCACAAACACACCACATACAGAGTAATGTGCATGCACAGTCTCGCATTAACAACGTTGCTCAGAAACACAACACATACAGAGTAATGTGCATGCACAGTCTCGCATTTACGACCTGTACAACACATACAGAGTAATGTGCATGCATAGTCTCGCATTAACGACCTTGCTCACAAACACAACACATACAGAGTAATGTGCATGCATAGTCTCGCATTAACGACCTTGCTCACAAACACACCACATACAGAGTAATGTGCATGCATAGTCTCGCATTAACGACCTGCTCACAAACCCAACACATACAGAGTAATGTGCATGCATAGTCTCGCATTAATGACCTTGCTTACAAACACAACACATACAGAGTAATGTGCATGCATAGTCTCGCATTAACGACCTTGGTCACAAACACAACACATACAGAGTAATGTGCATGCATAGTCTCGCATTAACGACCTTGCTCACAAACACAACACATACAGAGTAATGTGCATGCATAGTCTCGCATTAACGACCTTGCTCCCAAACACACCACATACAGAGTAATGTGCATGCACTGTCTCGCATTAACGACCTTGCTCACAAACACAACACATACAGAGTAATGTGCATGCATAGTCTCGCATTAACGACCTTGCTCACAAACACAACACATACAGAGTAATGTGCATGCATAGTCTCGCATTGACGACCTTGCTCTCAAACACAACACATACAGAGTAATGTGCATGCACAGTCTCGCATTTACGACCTGTACAACACATACAGAGTAATGTGCATGCATAGTCTCGCTTTAACGACCTTGCTCACAAACACAACACATACAGAGTAATGTGCATGCATAGTCTCGCATTAACGATCTTGCTCACAAACACAACACATACAGAGTAATGTGCATGCATAGTCTCGCATTAACGACCTTGCTCACAAACACAACACATACAGAGTAATGTGCATGCACAGTCTCGCATTAACAACGTTGCTCAGAAACACAACACATACAGAGTAATGTGCATGCACAGTCTCGCATTTACGACCTGTACAACACATACAGAGTAATGTGCATGCATAGTCTCGCATTAACGACCTTGCTCACAAACACACCACATACAGAGTAATGTGCATGCATAGTCTCGCATTAACGACCTGCTCACAAACCCAACACATACAGAGTAATGTGCATGCATAGTCTCGCATTAATGACCTTGCTTACAAACACAACACATACAGAGTAATGTGCATGCATAGTCTCGCATTAACGACCTTGGTCACAAACACAACACATACAGAGTAATGTGCATGCATAGTCTCGCATTTACGACCTGTACAACATATACAGGGTACTGTGCATGCATAGTCTCGCATTAACGACCTTGCTCACAAACACACCACATACAGAGTAATGTGCATGCATAGTCTCGCATTAACGACCTGCTCACAAACCCAACACATACAGAGTAATGTGCATGCATAGTCTCGCATTAATGACCTGCTCACAAACCCAACACATACAGAGTAATGTGCATGCATAGTCTCGCATTAACGACCTTGCTCACAAACACAACACATACAGAGTAATGTGCATGCACAGTCTCGCATTAACAACGTTGCTCAGAAACACAACACATACAGAGTAATGTGCATGCACAGTCTCGCATTTACGACCTGTACAACACATACAGAGTAATGTGCATGCATAGTCTCGCATTAACGACCTTGCTCACAAACACAACACATACAGAGTAATGTGCATGCATAGTCTCGCATTAACGACCTTGCTCACAAACACACCACATACAGAGTAATGTGCATGCATAGTCTCGCATTAACGACCTGCTCACAAACCCAACACATACAGAGTAATGTGCATGCATAGTCTCGCATTAATGACCTTGCTTACAAACACAACACATACAGAGTAATGTGCATGCATAGTCTCGCATTAACGACCTTGGTCACAAACACAACACATACAGAGTAATGTGCATGCATAGTCTCGCATTAACGACCTTGCTCACAAACACAACACATACAGAGTAATGTGCATGCATAGTCTCGCATTAACGACCTTGCTCCCAAACACACTACATACAGAGTAATGTGCATGCACTGTCTCGCATTAACGACCTTGCTCACAAACACAACACATACAGAGTAATGTGCATGCATAGTCTCGCATTAACGATCTTGCTCACAAACACAACACATACAGAGTAATGTGCATGCATAGTCTCAGATTAACGATCTTGCTCACAAACACAACACATACAGAGTAATGTGCATGCATAGTCTCGCATTAACGATCTTGCTCACAAACACAACACATACAGAGTAATGTGCATGCATATTCTCGCATTAACGACCTGTACGACACATACAGAGTAATGTGCCTGCTAGTTTTGCCTTTACACATCTACAGCATCATCATCAGCCTTTCGTACAGCCATATTTGATGACAGCACGACATGCTTGCACCAGCATGCACCAAGTTCATCAATTTCACTTCCGCTTATTCTATTCACATCTACCAAAAATCAGCTGAGTTTGCTAGTTATGGAGCTTTAAGCACGGCTTCATACCATACATATCCAGTCTCGTATTCTACTCGCAGCTGTAGGCAGAGTGAATCCTGTATTGGCGGTATAGTTGTTAATTTCCTGCCCTTCTGTGTGAACAATGTCTGTCTGGACGAGTTTACATTCTCATCAGCGTTTCTTCAATCATGCATCAAGACGACCATCCACTGAATGCTGGGAAGAATTTGGCTTGTCTTCGTGGTGACATAAATGTGAAGCTGTCCACTGAGAAATTCGCCAACAACCCTGACCATCTCAGGTCCAGCCATCATCCATCAAAGTAGAGCTACTGGATTTTCAGTAAGGCTAATTGCCATACACGCACGCACGCACGCACGAACGAACGAACGAACGAACGAACGAACGAACGAACGAACGAACGAACGAACGAACGAACGAACGAACGCACGCACGCACGCACGCACATACGCACGTACACACACGTCATCTTTCCAGCACGCATTATTTTCCATCTTATTCATGGCTCTCACCCAACGGCATCCTGGACAAAGGTCGACGTGTCTTATTCATAGTGAACCTGCCCTTGCAAAATGCTGCAAATATATCTAGTACCTAGCATCCCATTATCTCGCAAGAGGAATAGCTACAGCACGTGTATAATTGTAGTCATTAAGAGCATGGAAGAGCCATTCTATTTGCGTCAAACCATCCATATACAAAGGGTAGTTTCCCTCCTGGAAGATCTGTACCAGATCAATATGGCCGACTGTATCCTTAGAACAAACAGGCATAAAAAGAACTGTGGACTGTTGTCAGCTCTGTTTGTACAATCATAAAAAGCCATATCACTATCACTTGTTTCGTATTTAGAGGCTTGGTACTCGACGTGTGTTGCCTACTGAAGCTTGTACATGTCGCACACAATCACCTAGTGTGCATCTCGTGTGCTGCTTTAAGAAATGAGTCTGCTGTTCATGCCATAGTTATGTCCGCGGGCACTAGGGTCCATCTCCATCCACTGTTATCCAAAAGATCACCCATCTCAGCTACGTGTTTCGGTAAGACACAGTTATTGTGGGCCACAAATTTGCTCATATTATTCTAAAAAACATACCTGATTTTGTGAGTTTAATTTTGAAGAACGAAGTTGATGGTTTGAATAATATGATTGTCAAGCGAACATTGGAATTTTGTGTTGTGTTGTTTTGTTTTGTGTTTTGGTGAGACACAGCTATTGTAGGTCAAATTTGCTCAATTATTCTCGAAAACATATGATTAATTATGTGAGTTTAATTTGAAGAGTGAAATTGACGTCCATGAATAATATGATTGTCTCCAAACACTGGTGTTCACGAGTATTAGGTTTACTCGGTGTATATTTACTGAGGTCGCCTCAGGTGTATGTAGGTCAGGCACAATGAGATGCATATATATGTGTGATTGATGCATGGATGTGTGCCTACATGAATGCAGTGTGATGCATGATGTTAGCTGTTTCTCATGTCCTCACAAAGTATTTGGTGAAGTGACCTATTTCATCCTGTATGTTGATAACTATATTGATAGGTACTTCTGTATGCGACTTGGAAGGTTTATTGGCCATATTGAGGAGACCTTGGTTAGTTGACATGGCTACCATCAATGGTGAATATTTCTCAATATGTCTAATTTGGCATCCAATAAGGTTACCTTTATTGCAATGCATGATGAAAGGGTTAACGGGTTTGTATGGTTAGCTATTTGTCCCTCCAAATTTATGGGTACGGACAGCTGATATGATTGTATTTAGCTTTTCAGATGCAGTTAACAGAGTTAGGTGCTAGTTTATTCATGTTATACTATAGTAACACATTTTCGAGTGAGTCTGTAGCTAATTGTTGCATATTGTATATATGATGTGGATAATAATTAATTAATTTAACTTAAATTTCTTTTTTCTGTCATATAATAATGTCAATATATTATGATACTACTAGTGTTCTATTTGCCGTGGGTGTATCTATTTTTCTACCACTACCGTTTATGAGTACATATTTGATTGTGGTAGTTTATGGAATTTATCATATTTTAGTCTGGATGTCAGTAAATGTTATTATTCAACCCGTGATTGGCGTCATGCTGTTTATTTTTTATTTCTGGCTAGATGAAGCGTGCATGACTACTCAAATGAGCGATATTCTACACATTAAGCCTGACGAAGCAAACTTATGTTCAACAGATTTATGTATTTACCGACAACAAACGAATACTAGTTACAATTCAAGGCCAAAATTGCTAGACCCATACTGTGTTAAATGACTGATGTTTCCAAGTAGGTTTCACTGTGATTTGAAAATTTCATTTTGAAATGTATGACTGTGGAAGTGTAGGAATGCTAGTGGTTATTACTGTGAATGATGAGCAAAATTATACTTTCAAATTGCTGATATTGAGTGCTTGAGGATAGCTACATTGGTTATAATGCTTCTAGTTGTCGTAATGCGACATAAGACATTTGCATACATGTCCACATGTGCAAATCGTTTACGCTAAAGCAACTAACTTGATTAAAATCTCTTTACACTTTGTCCAGTAGGCCTTGGTACCACATAATAGCTTATCTGACCCGTAGATCTCTAGGTGATAATTACAGCTAAAACGAAGCCACAGGTTTGAATCACTTAATGAGTCTAGAGTCTAGAGTTAACACAGGTCAACCTTCTATTACGGGTACCTTGAGAACCATAAAAAGTGGTCACGAAAACTGATTGTCATTGAATACAACCCAGCTGCTATGTGCCGCTACATATGTTCTTTGTACGCGTGCCAGTGGTCGCTCAAAACGGGTGGTATAACCGCCATCAGTTTTGAGAAACCGCCGACACCCGGTCCCAAAAACAAGTGATCGTAAAAGACAGATATTTGAACTGTAGTTTGATCGCCATTATTCATAATTGAATAGCAATGCTTGTATTATGAATTATGATTGTTTTATCTAGGGCACATTATGAAGTAGGCATATTTTAATTAAATAGCGGCCAATTCATTTTATTGCATATTTATAAGTTTGTCGGAGTCGGTGTATGTATTTATTTCAGTTTTCATAATAATGATGATGAGTGAAGTTCATACTAATGTCACATATTACTGTTTTCTGATAATACATTGTACATTATATATTATACTCATTCAGTATGTTGCTAAATATTTCATGATGTTTAATATACTTAATACCACCAGCCACTCAACACCATCTCCACACACGCTACCCGCCACACACCAGTATCGTACCCCGCCAGTCCACAGTCACCCCACCCATCCACATCACCACCGACACACACCCTACTCCACGCGCCAGCGACCTACCCCGGCAACCCGCATTCACACATACCCCACCCCATCATCCGCTCTCACTAATCCACATAATGGTTGTATTTACTATTGGGTTGAATACATTTAGTAAGTGATTGTTAGTACTGCTACATTATATATGTTTGAAGTTTATTATATTTTATAATCATATTTGATTATTTGTACTAATGCTTTTAAATAGCATATAGAATTTGAATGCACGTCTTTAATTGTCTGGTCATTTTCAAAGGCGAGGGTTTAGATTTCGTCGAAGCTAACTAACAGTTGATGTATCAATAATGTCCATCCATTAACTTGGGATCAAGGGTCTCGCATACGAAGTTATGTTTGCATAATAGCTGGATACTTCCCTGATTAAGATGTTAATCGAGAGGCCTGCACATGTGTACCGACCACATTTTAGAAATATGAACGCATTGCCCTCAAGACGTCATGGGTGCAATGTCTCTGTCTGTATTTGATCGTATTTGATCACAGCAAAAAGTCACAACATTTTGACATTTTGATTTGTGAATTTTAATACACCTTGTATGTAAATGGCCTTGATGTTTCAAAGTTGGTTTATCTGAGAGCTGCGGATGGAACATTTTTAAAATATTCAAATGTTCATTATTGTACCATTTTATATTTTGTCCCCATCACTTGTTATTATGTGGATTATGGTATTGTGTTCTATTGCTGAGTGTGCTTATGTTTATATGATCATCTGGTAATACTACTTAGTTAACTCATCATACATGTATTAAAATATTCATAATCGATTAGTATGTATTATGGAAATACAATATCCTTGTTATAATTTAGCATAAAGAATTTAGTTAGGACAGGTTAATTCAGAATTTGAGATAGAAATATATTTCTCTGTTACTATATTTAATTAGACAGAACAATGACTGCTTGTATGCATTTGGTGAAGGATGCTGTTTGAAAATGTTCCTGTGTGCACCAGCTACGTTTTGTAACATCGTTCACTGAATGGAGAACATAGTTTCCGTGTAAAATCACATTTTTTCTGCTAGTTGTTGCACTCTCTGATCTTGGGCATCGTTTGCTTAGTCTGACATTTAATGCTGTTTCCTTTGAACACTTCTCAATATGTGGTCATTTCAGTGGTTGATTGCATGATCGTAATTTCTATTGATGGGTATTCCTATCTCCACGGTGGCCCGTATGCTTACCGGTGCATGTACCTATGCATGATGTGTGACTGAGTGAAGGTTTTACCCTCAGGACGCTGGGGGCAATAACTGTGCTTGTGATGGCCGCCATGACCAGATAGTGACTACCTATTAAGCAGTTAATTGCTATCGGATCACTCAGCCTTTGTAAATGAACACGTACTGTGTCGGTTTCTTTGCTCCCAAACAAAGTTCATTATTGGGCTCTAACCTATGTCTAGGCTTATAACTGGTCACGTGCTGCATTTTAAAATTATTCAACGGCATATATTCAACTGCTATATTAGATGTTATATTTAGGTTATTTTGGCTAATACATATTCTAATGAGTTTGAACGACAACCGGTTCCAGATCAGTTTTCTATCTTTCATCTGTCGATTTGTATTGATTTGGAAAAACTCCTTACATCCAAGCTATGAGTTTATTATTTATTAATTAATTATTTAGTCTGCAAGACTCTCGTAGACCTAAGCTAGTCCCCGACAGTCCTATTCATTTATAATGGCAAGATCTTAGTGTTCACTTGGATATCGTACGTCAAGCCCCATTAGGGGTTGATCTATGATCTGGCACATAGATGATGCCTCATTTCTATAAAAACACGAGTAGGTGTAAAACATGACTCCGAGTCCCATTCTTCTATTACGAAAGTCAAAGAAACCCCGATAAGTAACTATATACGTCAGCCCCGAATAAATCTCAGCTCTCTGTCTCAAAATAACATCTTAAGGAACATCTCAGGAAGCATTGGCGCATTGAATGCTATCAAATCTTCCTCAAGATGTGCCTGCATCAAATCCATCAATACTGTGCAGACATTTATACTCAACTCTTTATAAACCTATTTGTCAGGCAGAAATCAGTCACTAAAATAACACACTGGCCAACTGGAGTCTAAAGTGCAATGCAATAACATGAATCCAAAATGGCTCTTGTTAAATGTAAAAACATGAATCCAAAATGTCTCGTTAAATGTAAAAGACTAAAGCTTAAATAAACCATCTGTCACGCCAACAATAACATCAGGAGACAGGTGCCTGTCACGCCAGCAACAACATCAGGAGATAGGTGCCTGTCACGCCAGCAATAACATCATGAGATAGGTGCCTGTCACGCCAGTAATAACATCAGGAGACAAGTGCCTGTCACGCCAACAATAGCATCAGGAGACAGGTGCCTGTCACGCCAGCAATAACATCAGGAGACAGGTGCCTGTCACGCCAGCAACAACATCAGGATATAGGTGCCTGTCACGCCAGCAATAACATCAGGAGACAGGCGCCTGTCACGCCAGCAATAACATCAGGACACAGGTGCCTGTCACGCCAGCAATAGCATCAGGAGACAGGTGCCTGGCGCACCAGCAATAAAATCAGGAGACAGGTGCCTGTCACGCCAGCAGTAACATCAGGAGAGAGGTGCCTGCCACGCCAGCAATAACATCAGGAGACAGGTGCCTGTCACGCCAGCAATAACATCAGGAGAGAGGTGCCTGTCACGCCAGAAATAACATCAGGAGGCAAGTACCTGTCACGCCAGCAATAACATCAGGAGACAAGTACCTGTCACGCCAGCAATAGCATCAGGAGACAGGTGCCTGTCACGCCAGCAATGACATCAGGAGACAGGTGCCTGTCACGCCAGCAATAACATCATGAGACAGGTGCCTGTCACGCCAGCAATAACATCAGGAGACAGGTGCCTGTCACGCCAGCAATGACATCAGGAGACAGGTACCTGTCACGCCAGCAATAACATCAGGAGACAGGTTCCTGTCACGCCAGCAATAACATCAGGAAACAGGTGCCCGTCACGCCAGCAATAACATCAGGAGACAGGTGCCTGTCACGCCAGCAATAACATCAGGAGACAGGTGCCTGTCACGCCAGCAATGACATCAGGAGACAGGTACCTGTCACGCCAGCAATAACATCAGGAGACAGGTGCCCGTCACGCCAGCAATAACATCAGGAGACAGGTGCCCGTCACGCCAGCAATAACATCAGGAGACAGGCGCCCGTCACGCCAGCAATAACATCAGGAGACAGGTGCCTGTCACGCCAGCAATAACATCAGGAGACAGGTGCATATCACGCCAGCAATAAGATCAGGAGACAGGTGCCTGTCACGCCAGCAATGACATCAGGAGACAGGCGCCTGTCACGCCAACAACAACATCTAGGTGACAAGTGCCCGTCACGCCAGCAATAACATCAGGAGACATGTGCCTGTTACGCCAGCAATAACATCAGGAGACAGGTGCCTGTCACGCCCGTAATATCATCAGGAGACAGGTGCCTGTCACGCCAGCAGCAACTTATAATCGAGGTAAGTCAAATTAATCTAATATTAATTTCAATAGCAAATTGTTCAAACTATCATCGATTCCAACTAGTTAATATTATATATATATATATATAACATGCAATATTGAAATGGAACCTGGATGTCTACATATCCGTCCATCCATCCATCCATCCATCCATCCACCCGCCTGCCCGCCCGCCCATCCACCAACCAATTCATCCATCAATCCATCCATTCATCCATTATGTTTGTTTGTTTGTTCGTTCCTAGAATGTGCAACCTCCACCACCAATCACCACCAACCACCGCCGTCACTACTACTACTACTACTACTACTACTACTACTACTACTACTACTACTACTACTACTACTGCTACTACTACTACTACTACTACTACTACTCCTACTACTACTACTACTACTACTACTACTACTCCTACTACTACTACTACTACTACTACTACTACTACTACTACTACTACTGAATGAACCCAATTGCTATTACCACTATCAATACCGCTACTGAATATTATATTAAAACTGTCATAATAGATAAGTACTATTAGTTTGTGATTTATAATTTATACATGTCATAATAGATAAGTACTATTAGTTTGTGATTTATAATTTATACATGTCATACTAGATAAGTACTATTAGTTTGTGATTTATAATTTATACATGTCATAATAGATAAGTACTATTCGTTTGTGATTTATAATTTATACATGTTATAATAGATAAGTACTATTAGTTTGTGATTTATAATTTATACATGTCATAATAGATAAGTACTATTCGTTTGTGATTTATAATTTATACATGTCATGATAGATAAGTACTATTCGTTTGTGATTTATAATTTATACATGTCGTAATAGATAAGTACTATTAGTTTGTGATTTATAATTTATACATGTCATAATAGATAAGTACTATTAGTTTGTGATTTATAATTTATACATGTCATAATAGATAAGCACTATTAGTTTGTGATTTATAATTTATACATGTCATAATAGATAAGTACTATTAGTTTGTGATTTATAATTTATACATGTCATAATAGATAAGTACTATTAGTTTGTGATTTATAATTTATACATGTCCTAATAGATAAGCACTATTAGTTTGTGATTTATAATTTATACATGTCATAATAGCTAAGCACTATTAGTTTGTGATTTATAATTTATACATGTCATGATAGATAAGTACTATTAGTTTGTGATTTATAATTTATACATGTCATAATAGATAAGTACTATTAGTTTGTGATTTATAATTTATACATGTCATGATAGATAAGTACTATTAGTTTG
>CM067362.1:4245538-4340538 GCA_034401795.1 Chaetoderma sp. LZ-2023a
CGCATGACACGTGTGTTCTTAAAACCTAAGATATTTCTAGGATCTGTTGACCAAGTTGGCCAAAAAAATCTTTTTGGTTCACTGAGCAGTTTTTTAGAAAATGCTGAATAAAACAATTATTTGACATCATGAGAATTCTTACTTCTCTCCCTGTCAGAGGGTTGACATTTTTGACACCCCTAGATACCAAAGGCTACTATTGTTTACTAAAATAAAATCGTTAGTGAACATATTAACATTTGTCTTATTGCAAATCTGCACACTAAACAATATTTTCATGATTTGCTGATAGATGACGGAATCATGGTCGAATTGTTTCAGCATTGAGATCGCCTGATCCGGGGCGGAATTCCTCTCAGACACCATTTACAGAACTCGATATCCCGAACGGTTCATGAGATATTGAGATTTTTGTTTCATAGACAAATATGTCAATAGGGAATGTATTGGAAATTGATTTGATGACCCCAGTTTCGGAAATATCATATCTAAACTTGGTACATTTCTAGTACAAACCAGGCATGTATAGATCATCTACAGAAATTGGATCTGGTGTATGGTTCCCGAGAATTTCACGTTTTCTTGTCCAAAAAGTCCAATTGGAAATGTAAGGGAGTGCTATTCCAGACAGCTACTCGTTCTAGAGTTTCTTGCAGATCATGGAGAAAGTTAACAGATTTCTAGCATCTGTTAACCCGCATCTGACACCCACATCTTTTCCTGCTCCATTGAGTACTATTTGCGATCTCTAGCCTCCAAACTTGAGACACTTTCAGTACACCTTAGGGCCGGGGATTTTTTTTCTTTTCTTTTGGATCCAGTCAATAATTTCCGAGGAATACGCTTATCCGTGTCCAAAATGCCTCAAAGAAAATGTATGAGAGTGATATTCTGATAGCGACTCCCCTTAAGGTTTCTGCAGATCATGTTGAAACTTAACATCCTTCCAGAATCCGTAGTCCCACATCCGACCCAAAATCAAGGAAAAGGCCAAGAAATGTCAAATAAAGGCGAAATTAATGAATTTTGTTTGGCCCAGGTAGTCAGAAACAATCGAAATTCACCAGATTTAATTGCCTCAATCAATCCCAACAGGTAAAGGGAGGTAATTAATGCAAAAACCTAAAATTGGTCGCTTTGACCCCTGATTGACCTTGACCTTGGACGGGTCACTTTCAAACCATCATGAGAATCGAAATGCATCATATTGAACTGGCACAATCAACTTCAACAGGTAAAGGGAGGTAATTCATGCCAAAAACAAAAATTGGTAAGTTTTTTGCATGAATTGCCTCCCTTTACGTTTAATTCGTTAATTTGTCCTTTATATGCCATTTAATGGCATTTCCCTTGATTTTGGTAAAGATTCCACTACAGGAAATCAGGACACATTATTTTATACTTTAGGATCTAGGCTATTGGTTTTCAAGAAATCAGCTTTTCCATACACTGGGTAAAACTATGGTAATTTCAACTATGGATCTTTGAACTGCGAGTACACTTAGACTTTATCAGATCAGCATCAGACATGTTCAATGATCATATGAGAAGAGGGCTTATAATACTCCTTAATGCCCAGTCATCGCAGATTTACAGTTACTTCAGTAAATGTGTTCTAGTTATTATTATTATTATTATTATTATTATTATTATTATTATTATTATTATTATTATTATTATAAATCTGCTCGCAGAACTCTGCTCGCAGAATATTATAATTAGTCAGGATGATCTCTTATTCTGATTCATCTTATTATTCTTGGTCACGATTTTTCCAGTTGATTCTTCTCCTAGAGACTACATCTCATCATATCCAATCTTGGCAATGCAATAGGACCTGAGTAGCTCTGTGCAGCTCTTACTTTTAGTTTCGATCTGACAAAGTCTTTGCGAGAAATAACCCCGTTCATGCCAAAAATGCTAACATTATAAAACACTGGTTCTCCTAGAGTTTTGATCCGATTCCCGCAAATCTTGGTTAATTTCTTTTCTTGTTCTGGTTGGCAACCTTTCCCAAAAATTTAATTCGACGCGCCCACGATTTTCTTTAGAAAGTTTTTTTTGTCTCAAAATTCTGGTCTGATTGGTTCGGGTTTAAGACTATCTGATTCGGAGCGCCATCTACATTCTGAATCCATTTACTGAATTCAAATATCTTATGCAGTTGTCGAGACATTGCTTCTAGGATCACTATTTGACCTTTTTGCATGGAGAGAGAGGGTGGAGAGAGGGAGGGAGTGAGATGGGGAGGGGCGTCTGGAGGGAGAGAGAGAGAGAGAGAGAGAGAGAGAGAGAGAGAGAGAGAGAGAGAGAGAGAGAGAGAGAGAGAGAGAGAGAGAGAGAGCAGGGGAGGGAGAGAGAGGTCTCCAGTAGTGAATGTGTGTTGTGGCCCGATCATTTCGCGGTTAAGATAATCTGATTTGGAGCGCCATCTAAATTCTGAATCCGTTACAGAATTTAAATAGCTTAAGCGTTTATGGTTATCGAGATATTAATGTTATAATTTCTCCTCTTTATCGTGTAGTAAAGCTCTCACGTTTTATTATCCAACCCTCATCGAGTTGCTCCGGTATACCTCAGCATAAAATCAATAATAAGGTATCAAGCTGGGATGAGCGACAGCTAGACTCGTCGAGATATGCTAATGAGATTGGGTAATCTATGTCTAACACTTGTCCTTATCTACATGGTGGCGTTGTATATTTTGTAATTTATTTAATTGAAAGAAGTTGCTTTCTAAGGTAGCATCAGTTTCCAGTCAAATTACTTTAAAACATTCAGCAGCTTTTCTGTAGGATTGCTTTGAATTTGCAGAAGGCCTAAAAATGTATCCCGATTACACTGTTTTACATGTATTATGAGCTACTGGGCAGACTTACTATAGAACATTGCTCTTCTCTCAGAACTGCCCACTGGGGGTGGCCTATTATACTCTTCTCTTAATTGAACTGATTAGTGATTTAACTTTTAACACTTTGATCCCTAAAGTGCCAGTATCTTAATTTCCTGATAATGCTAGACGTATTGCGTAAGCTGATGAATGTATTGAAAGAAAGCTGTCAGTGAAATTACTTTCAAAACTATTGAACCTATATCCCTACACATGCCCTCCAACCAGTTACAAAATCGTATCTATTCAGTGTTCCTGAGTTGACAAATACGTGTTGTGTTTCAATACTGGAAGAGTGAGCGTGAAACGAGTTCCTGTCTCAACGGACCTTTTCCATTTTTAGCCATGCCCCGCCCATCACTAGCTAAGCTCCATCCACACCTCGCCGTGTTGGGATTGATCGATCCCCAAATGCACTAGCTATCAATTTCCGGAAAACTATACAGGGAAGCTGTTGAATGTTTTGTAACTAATTTGACTGGGCGCTGTTGCTGCCTATGGCAGCAACAGCATCAAGTCAAATTAGTTTCAAAATATTTAACAGAATATTTATTAAATAGTAAAAAGCAAACAATTTGTACAACAACGCATAGACCGTCTTCAAATATGCGTTGGTGACGTACTTATCGACGTCATTCATTATGATGTCATTGTACACGTCGCGCAGTTCATTATGACGTCATATGATGGGTGGGTACTCTGGAAAGGTGAATTAGTTACATCAGTTGGAGGTCCATTAAGCATTTAACCCTCATATCAGCCAAATACGCTTTCTGCGGTGGTCTTGCGAAATATCATTTGCAAACTAAGAGAAGACCATTTTTGAAACTTTGCCACTAGAATGACTAGCACGATAATCGAGCCAGTCATTCCAGTGGTAAATTAAAAAAATGGTCTTCTCTTGGTCTACAAAATGGACATTTTTCATGAGAAAATTTAATTTTTCTTTCACAAATTTGAGGATTTCAACAGACAGGCAATCTCAACAGCCTATCTAAAATAGCCACCATTGCCGTCTTGCTGTACACGAGTCACTGGAGTTGAATTTAACGGGTTAATGATCAGGATTTGTCAGAGAGCTTAGCTTAGTACATATATATATGCAGAAGAACACTTTTTAAATTTTACAGCCAGAAAGACTGGCCTGATTATATAGTCAGTCATTCCAATGGTAATGTTTAAAAAATATTCATCTCTTGGCGTGCAAACGGATATTTCCCAAGGTTAATGTAACAACCAGTTAGTGTCAGTTTGTCTATCAAAAGTTTTAAACAAAAAATGATTATATGTACAGGCAATCTCAACATATAATAAAGAATCACCACAATGCGCACATTATTTTGCCATGACCGACTGAACGATAATTAATAATAGAATATGTAGCTTTGGTCTGGCTCCCAGTGACCAAATTTGAGTGAGTCCTGGGAGGGAGAGAGATGAGTGGGAGGGAGAGGGGGGGGGGGGAGGAGAGAGAAAGTCCATAACGGCTAACCGTAACATGTTTCCGTTGCAACAGCTATATTCTAAGACTCAAATACTAAGCAACCAGAGTTGCGTGTTGCTATTGCTACTAGTTGATGAATTATTATTACGAGTACATAACATATAGCAGTATTTGAACGGGAAACTTGTATAAATTACGGGAATATTTGAAATAAATCACTATGTTTCAGCCTTAATAACTTTACAACGACCAGTAGCAGCACCTTTATGTTGCAAGGGTCGTGTTCAGAGGTTTACACATACTAAGACACATGAGTTTTGTGTTATAATTGTTACTAGTTGATTAATTATTTATACGATTTGATAGCGTGCACGCGAAAACGTGTATACATTTGAGGAAATTATGGAAAGGAATCTTGAGAGAGAGACTGAGAGAGAGAGAGAGAGAGAGAGAGAGAGAGAGAGAGAGAGAGAGAGAGAGAGAGAGAGAGAGAGCGCGAGCGAGAGAGAGAGAGGGAGGGAGGGAGGGAGGGAGGGAGGGAGGGAGGGAGAGAGGGAGAGGGGAGTGGGTGATAGATAGAGATAATAGACCAGGCAAGAATGAGGAGGAGGAACTCTGAGTGCAGTTTACTCCCATGCTTGCACAACTTCAGTATAGTACAGCTCATAAACAAGTCAACATGTCTCCAAGACAAAAACGGGGAAGGTTAGTTATTAACAAACATACAGGAAAACTATTGAATATTTTTAGGTTAGTTTGACTGGAAGCCCTTTTTTATTGTACGCAACAAAGTTTAATTACTGACGGTCACTGCCCATGACGTTATGTATTTCGTTATTTGGAGAGCCATTTAACAACGCGTTGAGGCCTAAAGGCGAATCTACATTGGATGCGGCGCGGGCGAGCGGGCAAAGCATGGATGGAGCTTAGCTAGAGATCGGCCCGGCATAGCTAAAACTGGATTCCTTCGACCATCCGTCCATTCGTCAAATAGCATCTCCTCATCTACGCTTTAACCGATTTCAACCAAATTTAGCTGAAATGATCTTATGGATTTAGGCGCCATAAGTTCTATGCGGAAATTTGATTGGTTAATTTTTCTGGCGGCCATCTTGGATTTTTTCCAGGAGTAATTAAAACGCTACTGTTCCAATATAAATGGCCCGACTTCAACGAAACTTGGTGGACTAATTCTATTTTGGTATGATTCAACACTTCTACCGAGTATTCAGATTGGTCAATATTTCCGGCGGCCATCTTGGATTGTCTGAAAATTTCGGGAAGTCAGTTCAAATGCTACTCCTTATTAGCCCCTTGAACTCGGTTGGGAGGGAGCGGTATATTTCAGAACTTGTATACATTATTTTGATTTGTCTATTTTTTCTTGAATTTTCCGAAAAATGTCGGGAAATTGTTTAAACAACTATTCATTAACTGCTTGGGCAATTTCAACCAGACATGGCTGGTTACTAGGCTGGTAAGTTTCAGAACATGTATACATAATTTCGATTGATCAATTATTATTTCACCTGGCCTGAAGGACCGAGTGAGCTTATGCCATGGCAGCCATCCGTCATCCATCCAATCACATCTCATTTATGCTTTGACCGATTTCAACCAAATTTAGATGGGCGGATCCTATCGTGGTAGCCTCTAGATCTTCTATACAAAATTTTGATTGGTGAATTTTTCTGGTGGCCATTTTGGATTTTCCAAAAATTTTGCGGAAATCAATTAAAATGCTACTCCTCCAGTATAAATGGTCCAACTTCAATAAAATTTGGGTCGGCTTATTCTATCCTGGTAGGCGTCAAACCCTTCTACCGAGAATTCTGATTGGTCAATATTTCCAGCAGCTATCTTGGATTTTCTGAAAACTTCTGGAAATCAGTTAAAAGCCTTACTGCTCACTAACCACTTGGCCAATTTTCAAGCAAATTCGATTGGGAGGACCCTAGAGTGGGATGCTTATATACAGAATATTTATTGGCCTATTTTTTTCGGCGGCATCTTGAATTTTCCAAAAAATGGTGTGAAATCATTTAAAATGCTACTCCTCATTAACTGCTGGGCAATTTCAACCAGACTTGGCTGAGAGCTCACTACCCTGGTAAGTTTCAGTACATCCATACAGAATTTTGATTGGTCAATTTTTTGGAGGCCATCTTGAATTTTCCTAAAAATGGCGTGAAATCGTTTAAAAACGCTACTCATTAACTGCTTGGGCAATTTCAACCAAACTTGGCTGGAGGGATTACTACGATGGTACAGTTCAGAACTTCTATGCAGAATTCTGATTGGCCAGTTTTTCCGGCGGCCATCTTGGATTTTCTGAAAATATCAGTTAAGACGCTACTTCCTCATTAACCGCTTGAACGATTTACAAGCAAATTAAGTTGGTGAGGTTCCCTTTATTAAATAGAGCATACAATTCATACACTTGACAGGACTATTAAGCGTTCACGACGGACTTAAATACATCATTCATTACATATTTTTATTGTGAAGTCAGCCTACATGTACATGTAGCATAATTGATTATGACGTTGGATTCATCCATTGCATGTTTGGAAGCTGTTGAAGTCAAGTTTGTTCACGAGAACTTGATTGACTAAATGGTTCGGTGGCCATCTTGGATGACCTAGTTTTTCGCAACACACGACTTCTCCAGAACAACAGAAAGGATCGGGCTGAAATTTGGGAAATATGATTAGAGAGTAAGGGTTATTATATTTTGTTCAAGAGACATTAATAGGTAGAAAATATAGCCCCCGTGAACCAATCTAATTGTAGTGTGTTTGGTGACCATTTTGGATTTTTTTCATTTGTTGGATTTTAATGCAGAAACTGGTTTTATACCAGTTTTTGGGTATGCTGATTTCAAATTTGCTACTTTTGAAACTGTTGGATTAAATGGTTTGGCGGCATTCTTGGATCGTTTTCTCGCGGAAAACTCCCATCCTAAAGCAATGGGAAATTTAAAATGTTTCTTGAGACCTCTTGGGGCTGATTTAAATTATCTGTGACAGGAAGCACCCTCCCCCCCCCCCCGCCCCCCCCCCCCCCCACCGATATCGATGGACGAATCGATTCAAAAACTCGTAAAATCTCATCTAGGGTAGAAACTTAACCACAATTTTTTCAAGGGAATTTATTTGGCCAAATGCTTTGTAGGCCATCTTGGATGACCTAGTTTTTGCGAAAACGACATCTCGAAATTTGGAAGATATGATTAGGGACTAGGGACCATTACGGTTTGTTCAAGGGAAGTTGATACATAAAGAAACATGGCCGCTGTCTTCATGGTACAATTTCTGGTCAACTGCTTAGGGTTTTGCAAAACCTTTTTGATTCTACTTATCGACAATGACCTTTCTAGTTGAAATGCCTATGTTCCAGGTGAGCGATACAGGCTCTCTGTGCTTTTTTGTTTGTTCTATGCCCTAAAGTTGATTCTTGCGAGATTTAATTGAAATCAATTCAGTAGTTGTTTAAAAGAATTCGTTTAAAGGAACACGTTGATGGTGGGATAAACAGATGGAGCAAATATATGGTACAGGGGCATACCCACAGAGGCACGCCAACACAAATGGACGGGCATAGAGACACACACACACACACACACACACACAGACGCATCTGCATCAGGAACGTACACACGAACGCACGCAGACGCTTTGCAATAGCCACGCCCAGCCACGCACACGCGACGACACGACTACGGAATACGCTGAATAACGGGCACGTGCCCAGTGACACGTTGTGGATATCGGATTGTCTTACGGGGAGTCATGACCCCGGGGACATCTTATATTCGCAGGATAAGACCCAGTGACCCAGTGAAATTATTGTTTTTGTGAATAACAGATGAGTTAATGAACGGATAACTGGATGCATCAACAGGGGCATCAGTCGATGCGAAACTGACGCGAAACTATAGCCGAAATATTGAGTGAAATTGGATAGAATGGAGAAGGACCTAGGGTTGTGAGTTGATGGTATCTGGCGGTAATTAAAAGATGAAAGTTGTTGCTGTAGCAGCGGCACAACCTTTTATAGTATTCAGCAGAAGTTATGACCAATAGTTTCCAAATATTCAAGCAGGAGCGTCGGTAGGGTGCTACGGACAGAGTACGGGTAGCAATAAGCTGGATGACTCATAGAAATGACGTAGTGACCGACTTACCGTGGGACCGTGATAACGGTAACCGAGTTTCTGTAAAAGCGACCAACAGCACCAGATGCTGGTGAGTCAGGCGGGCCATATGGTCACTACGTCACCGCTACGTCACAGCACCCTTGTAGAATGCAGGCGCAAGCCTAATGAGCAAGGGGCCGGACAAGGACGTAGTAACGTCCGGCGCCAGGTAGAGTAGAAAACGAGACGAAAAACTGACAGAGGACGTCCGTCAAGTAAGCCATTAAGCTTGAGATTAGGAATGGTTGCCAAAGCAAAATCCATTATTGAGACCGAAATCCGACAGATCCCATCACTCAAGTACTGCTTTGCCAATGTTCAGGTCTATCTTCGGAGTACACAAATGGCCGGAATGGATTGGTCAAAAGTTTTATAAGAGTAGTAAGCAAAACGAGGCAAAGCGGGGGGGCTCCAAGGGTGGGGTGTAACAACCCGAACATGACCGTGACATGGCGAAGCAGTACATAAGGTGAACTTTCAAATTTGATCGGGAGTCCGAAAATTATTGCGCTTAGGTAAACCTAGCCTCGAATTCGTATAGTTCTGTGGAACTGAATTTGTCGAAATTCACACAAGTTCTTGGTGAATGGCTGTAAGTAGCCAAGTACAGTATTTGATAAAAGTGATTTAGCGAATCGTGAAAAGCAACTTTTAGAGGGTAGAGTAACCAGTATTCGTATTGTACAAAAGTCAGTACTTCTTTGCTCAAAGTATTTTGGTGGTAGTATAAGCCACTCATAGTTGATAGGGAGATATATCGGTGGTAGTATAAGCCACCCATAATTGATAGTGAAGTATATATAGCAAGGTTAGTAAAATAAAATCATCACTTCGATATCCTCGAAGCAAGAGTTTGAGTTGTTGCATAATTCTGGAAGCGACGGAAGACCACCGTCACGAACCACCGACTTCTATACCAGTCAGATCAGGCCCAGATACGAACATAAATATCGTGATTCTCATCTACACACGAGGCGAGCTCGTATCGACCACTTTCCTCGTCGGTAAGACCGGTTGTCGCAGCAATCACACATACAGGCCTTACCGCCGTGGGAAGCGAAGCGTTAATAAGTAAGAAGATAGATAATAGAAAACTTCAGTGGCTCCGTCTGCCAGGATTTATGTTTCCAGGATTGGACAAACTGTGAAAACCGTGAGTAAAAAGTTGTATGGCCCAAGCACTGAGAGAGCGACCCGCCAACGTAGTATTAAGAGACCTCGCGGACCGGGTGAAGGTTTTTATAGAGAGGGCCCAGTCAACAGAGACAACGAGGATCATCCAACATAGAGAGTATAGCGACAGCACCATAATTAAAATAACGACTGAAATAGACTGTCCTGAGCAACCAAGACTAGCAAAGGTTACTATTACATTAGAATACCGCTAGCGAAATGGCAAACACACAAGAACCCCCTAGCGTGACCCTGCCTGGCATCGACCGACGTGTCGAGCTATGTCCTGAGACCGTGGCGGCCATGCAGGCCATGGGGACGGCGATGGCCGGGGCGATCGTCGAAAGCAGCGACCACCGAGAAAATGAGCGGGTGTACCGGAAGGAGATCCGGGACACGATCTACCGCATACAACCCTGCGACGGAGTAGTGCCGGAGGAGGTGAGAACCTTCCTCGACGAAACCAGGCGAGCATGGGTCGCTAATGAAGGACGGCTAGAAGGCGTACCAGCCTACATCATCACGCGAGCGGCACGAGGGCAATTGTCCCGAGCCATAGATGGGTTTCTCGTGGGAAAAGTTAGGGAGAATATCACTTTCGAAGAATTCCACGAGTATATAACACTGAACTTCATCTCAGCAAACGAAGGAGAACGGATCAAGTATGATCTGGAGGGTGTACGACAAAGGCGGAACGAAACCATCATAACGTTTAACAGACGTTATAGGGAACTGAGCGCCCGGGCTTACCCTGTCGAGAACATCGACAACAGGAGGACCATCTTGGGGATTTACCTCAAGGGACTATCTGATCATCGTCTCAGCAAGAGGATTGTCCGCAAGAAGGCCACCACCCTGGCCCGTGCTATTGAGATTGCAGAGGAAGAGGCCACCTGTGACGATCTGCTCCAGGCCATGAAAATCAACGAACGACAGGAACAGGGCATGGAGGTAAACGTAGTGGGTCCCGGGGAGGAAAAGGAGATCTGGAGCGTGGTTAGCACGCTAAAGAAACAGATTGCTCAACAGAATAGAATGGTTGAGCAATTGTGTGAGCTAGTGCGGCAGACAGCGACTAGGGCCGCCAAGCCAGAGAAGAGAACCCCACCGCTAGCAAAACCACGTACACCACCGTCGCCCCGACCAGTTAGGGCGGGAAAAGACTTACGAAACATCACCTGCTATAACTGTGGCCGGGTAGGCCACTACAAAGGCGACTGCCATCAGGCGATGCAGCCGCGAGAGGAGGTCGCCCAGAAGCCCGCCCCGCGTCCCAGACAGCCGCCACGAGCACCGCCCGTGACATGCTTTAGTTGCGGGAGAGAAGGACACATGGCCCAGAATTGTTTCGGGGCATACCTGAGTCGGCAGACAACTCCTGCCGCAGTGGTGAAGTGTTTCGGGTGTGGCAAAGACCGCCACTACGTAAGGGACTGCCCATCAAGAGGCCCGCCGCAGGATGGTCCCGCATGGGGCCGGCGACAGAGTCCGCCCGTACGAAGGGCCATCAAGCGACCGCACTCCGAGGACATGGATATCGGCGTCGTCGATCGAAGGCAGCAGGAGAAAAGGATAACACCCCATGACTGTTCGCGTAACCTCCGAAAGGACATGAACAATCGGTTTCGTAATCGGGACGAATATGAAGACCGTGATGGATTCGTATTGACCGGAGGAGGGACGGATGCGCAGGGCCGTTATTCATACAGTGCCGCACAGGACGCATCCTCCCGGGAAAATAGCTACGCCGAAGTTGTTAGTGGCCGAAGGAGCCCGGGAAATGACGACGGAGAGAGCCGTAGGTGAAAGCACCGACCGAGCGGTTCTTAATCCGTCTGAAAATGAATGAAAACGGTCCAACGGATCAAGGTGAGTACCTGCATGCCTTAGTGGATACTGGTGCCAGCACATCCTTGATTCGTAAGGATATATGGCGTAGCATGTTGAATGCTAGGCCATTGAAAAGAGCAAGAACGCTCTTAGCTGTAAATGGTTCCCCAGTCAAGTTGTTGGGGGAAACACAAGTAAAATTCGAAAACGCCCGACCCATCCCTAGTACGATTGTGGCCGGAATGAGGCATGCATGTTTACTTGGAGCGGTTGCTTTGCACCTGGGAGATGCAAAGATTGACTATCAGGCCAAAATTGTAGTATGGTTTGACCAGATATATCCCTTTAGTTATCCCTATAGGGAGCAGACAAATTATATTTATGCAAATTGTACAGAAACGACCGGATATAAAGATATCGACAAAGTTATGACGGACTTTGCGGATATCTTTGATACGGCTCGTCCAAATACTTTAGGATTGGTTCCCAAAGTCAGATGTACGGTACCAACAGGAGATGCGTATCCTATAAGGCAGAAAGCCTACCGTCTACCGCTAGCCAAGCGACATATAGTCAAGAATCAGGTGGCTGAGATGCTGGCAGCGGGCATCATAAGACCGTCATCGTCACCCTGGGCGTCGCCCATTACATTAGTGCCCAAGAAGGATGGGGGACTAGATTTTGTGTCGACTACAGAAAGTTGAATTCTGTGTGCAAGAAGGACAGTTATCCACTGCCAAACATAGCCGATATTTTTGATTCGATGCGCAGCGCAATGATGTTTTCGACTATGGACTTGAAGTCTGGCTATTGGCAGATACCAATGGACAGCCAAGACATAGAGAAAACAGCGTTCGTTTGTAGTGAAGGTTTGTTCGACTTTGTTCGGATGCCATTTGGTTTTTGCAACTCAGGTGCCGTATTTCAGAGGGCAATGAACGATATTTTCCGAGAATTCGTGGGAAAATATTTGCATGTTTTCATTGATGATGTAGTCGTATATTAAAAAAACCCGGCTGAACATGCACAGCATTTGCGTACAGTTATGCGTAGGATTCAAGAGTATAATTTGCAAGTTAAGAAGTCGAAATGCGATTTTGCCCAACCATCAGTTGATTTGTTAGGATATCGTATTTCAGCACAGGGAGTGGCCCCATACCATCCGCAAACCAATGGACGTACAGAGAGATTCAACCGCACTCTTAAGGAGTTGATACAGAAAGGGGTGAACAATGCCTCGCGGGCGTGGGAAGATGAGTTGGGTGCGGCTTTAACAGCGTACCGCAGTACTCATCATTCGACGACCGGGTATACGCCATTTTATTTGACGTATGGGCGACGGGCGAGATTGCCAAAGGCCGTCCCAATTGATGCATCGCAGGACCTTGGTGAGAGGCTAACATGTCTCAACAACGCCTTGCTACGTGCTCGTGAAGGAACAGCTCGATCTCGAGAGGTTCACCGGGAACAGGTTAATAAGCGTGCAAACGCTGGAGAATTTAAGGTTGGAGATTCGGTGGTCGTAAAAGCTGAGGAGAGGATGAAGCTGACCTCTCGCAGTGACCCCGAGTATGAGATCTTTAAAATCAATGGACCTGTGGCTCATGTCCGCCACCAAAGGTCTGGTAAAATGCGTGTGCTTAACGTCTGTAAGCTGCGCGTGGTTGACTTGGAAATGTGCTGGGACGAGGTAAGACCACGCCCCGTTCATAACCCTGCCAAAGGGACGAAAGCCAGCCATCACACAAGGGTGATGTTACCCGAGTCCGAACCAATGGTTACCGACGCTGATACGACACCCAAAGCTCGTAGGAAGCGGCCGGCTTCTGATATGGAGCCAGAGGTGTGTACAGGGGGTAAGAGGGTTGACCGGAAAGAGGTTCAACCTGGTACGAGTCGCGATCGAAACCATGAGTCACGGAGTGACAACATCGAAACTCCTAGGCCTATGGTGATCGACACCCCGGAGGCGTCACCAGAGCCTGCCTCTGAACCAATGGAGATGCTTCCATCGCATCCTTATATGCTGCGCAAGTGCAGGCATACGCCGGATGACGATTTTGACATCAAGCAACTCCGGATGGATATGAAGCGAAAGCGCGGGCATAGGCTGGATGGTGAGGCTGGTGATAAGTGACTCCGCATTGGTGTAGACCCCGCCCTACGCGATGACATGCTATACGCTGATTTCATCAGTCATATAAATGCTGTTATTCGGCGGCACAACCGCCAGTAGTGCGTATTGTATCGCTATACTATAACATCGCGAATAGCTAGTGCATAAGGTATAATAACGATCGAAGCTAAGTTCGTTCGCACGATACAAAAATGTATTCGTTTCAATTGTGTATAATGGCGTTGTGGTTTAGCGTGGTATTGGGTATGTGTAAAGACTCGAGTATACACCGCCTACTGAACGGCGTCATGATAACCAAACCAGAGGTTGTGTCGGTAATACGGGCCGAATGGACAGTGATAGTATCCATCGACCATCCTTACCTACCCGCGGAGTTCCTGTGACGGTTGGCCCAAATGGCCAGTCTCGCCGCTAGCATGGGTACCAAAACATCGTTTTTGAGTGGGAACGATATATACGGATTACAACATCGAAACGGGGGGGGGGGGTAAGGAAAATGCCAAGCCAAACACAGCAAACCATGAGTAGTCGAAATGGTGCTAGGAAAAAGCGAGGGTTATTTAACTTTGTGGGCGACATCGCATCATCGCTGTTCGGTACCGCTACATCTGGGGATATAAACGCCATACAAGATGTGGTAAAGAGGGCGATGACGAAGATGAACAAAGTGGTGCATTTTACCAACCAGTTGACGTCGCACATCAAATTAGCTTTCCGAGATATTGGTATGAACACGGACCGTATTAACGAGTTAGGCGACAACTTGGCCACTGCTACGGGCAACATGAGCCGAGCACTCAGGCAGCAGGGGATTCGATTGTTGGAACTCTATGCGCTGGTACGGTTAGGACATGTTATAGACTCGGCTGAACATGTGGTCTATGACTACCAGAAGGCAGCCGAACAGTTCAATAGGCAAACGGCATCCTTGGAGTTGGGTCGTCTAATGGAAGAACTTTTTGGTCCCGATGATCTGACGTCCGTGGCAAAACAGGTTAGTGCAGAATACAGGCTGGTGAAACCGTATCAGTGGTATTACAGAAATGCAGTGGTATATCCATTGTGGCGGGACGAGTTGAAGCTCCATTATGTGGCGACACTACCATTAATTGACGGAGGACAATATATCGAATATGGACTACACTCATGGCCTGAACCACTGGCCAAGACAGGGTACTACATGCAAGTGATGCTGGCCCGTACCAGCATTGGTCTAGATACCAAGACTGGGTGGTACTTTACCGCATCGGAGTGTCGTGGCGCAGACCCTAGGGTGTGCCAGGGACAACTACGGGTCGACAAGACCCACGTGCCCTGTATTGTGAGTGTATTGACAAATGCGACTGGTAGCAACTGTAATATTCAACTAACGAAGTCGAACGTAACCACTAGTAAATTATTTGCCAATGGGAAAATCGGAGTAGTGTTGCAAACATTCGGCGAGATGGTGGAAATCCATTGCGATGGACGACTGATGGACCGGTGTAGGGTGAGTAATGGTGTGTATGCATTGATGTCTGGAGAATGCGGGTATAGTGGGAGGGGCTGGCGATTCGAGCCTGTAGCGAGTAGTATAGCCGGGATTAAAATGATACCACGTCCCCGAATAACGGGGAAAATAAAGATTCTCGCCTCCAGAGACCCGAACAATTTCGAGATAGGCTTTTTTAGGTGCCACACCTCGGCCACTAGGAAAAAGTAGCATCTAAAAAACTGCCGGCGAATTTCCATTTAGAGATAAGCATCCACAGTGATATACCAGCTGATCGCCTTGGTCTGAACGTCCATTTAGAGACTAGCATACTCAGCGGTATACGAGCTGATCAAGCACGCATTACATGGTCTTAACGTCCATTTAGAGACTAGCATACTCAGTGGTATACACCATGATTACTGTTGCACAGCTTCGCGCTATAGCAAGGCAATTTGGCCTTAGAGTAGCCTCTAAGGCCAAGAAAGCCGACCTGCTCCATCTGATCGGACAGGCCCGTGCCGAGGAATTCATTGCTCGACTGAGCCGATCAGTGAAGACGGGATGGTTCCCCGCGACCACCAGAGATGATCCTTTGAATCCCCACAAGAAAGCACAGCGGCGGCGGGAGCCTCATCAGTTGGATGAGGAGGTGACGGCTAGCTTATGAGCCAAAGCTGTAGCGACGCGGATGGCAGACCATCCACTGGAGCGCCTACCTGCCCTACGCAGGATCGCTAAGCGAATGATGAGGGAGCCGAGGGCTGAACCCTTAGCCCGGAGCATGAGGCGAGAGGGTGAGCAGATTCTCAATGAGCGTCTGGGTGAGATGGAAGGGGAGGAGAGAGGAAGACGGACAGTACGCTGGACGTTCTTCCAAGGCCTCAATGGAGACATTACAGGGCAGATCATGGGTAAGATCCAGCAGACTGCCCGGAACGCCTTCTAACTCCGGTATACCCACACCTATCGCATCAAACACATCGAGGATGGTAGGGTGATGCTCTTCCACAAGAACACTCCAGGGAGTCCGTGGCTGAACACGATAGGAGCAGCTCAGGACTGGGTGGTGGCAAGAGAGCAAGACCGCCTCGACCCCGACAACATCGACCGCCCCAACACCAAGTGGGCTTTCGCCCGATCAATCAACGTTGTGGTCAAGGCTGTCATCGACCACCAACCTTTGCTCGGGACAGGCCCGCTCCCAAACTGGCTACGACAGAAGAAGAGTATGGCGGCACTTGACACCTACAAGGATAACATGTGTCTCTGGAGATGCCTAGCAGTGCATCAGGGGGCGAGGCCCGATAGAAGTACTGAGCCTGCGCATGAGCTCGCGAGACAGTTCTATGACCTGGACGGGCCTGTGCCTGATGTGCCAAAAACCTCTCTGGATCAGCTGGATAAGGTAGAGTTCTTCGCGAAGATCGGGATTCGCGTGTATGAACCAACTGAAGAGGGCACCTGGCACCTGATCCGGCAAGCGGCCCACTACCACGACACTATGACCATCGGGGTGTACGATCACCACGCCTTCTATATAAAGAACATCTCCAAGCTGGCACATACACTAGTCTGCAGTCACTGCCAGCAGAGGTTTACACAGGCATGCCATCTTCAGCGTCATGCTGACCGTTGTACAGGTGGCAAAACAACCACAGAGTGCCCTGGGGAGAAGGTTGATGCACCGCAGTCTGCGCATGAGAAAGCCTTCTATCCACCCCAACCAGCCAGTTCAGCGGCTACTCGTTGAGTCACGTATGAGGCAAAAACCCAAGGTATCCACATACACCATGTAGAGTGTGGGCACGGTGGCGAGCGTTGGATCGAGGGGGCTCCCGTAGATGGTTATGATCCGACTACCAACACCGTTTACCAGTTCCATGGCTGTTTCTGGCATGGATGCCCTCAGCACCAGCAAGGTGAGGCGGCCGAACAAAAATACTTCAAGACAGTCCGGAGAGAGGAGAAGCTGAGAGCAGCTGGATACACGCTTGTGGTACAGTGGAAGTGCGGTATAAAACGCTGCCCAAGCATCCCTAAACGAGTTCGGACCGTCTCATACCCGTACTTCATCGTCTATGACTTCGAGGCCCTCCTAGATGGCGTCAAGACTCATCCTACGGAGACTCTCACGATTGAGAGTAACCACATACCGATCTCTGTGTCAGTCGGCTGCTCCTTGGAAGGCTCCGCCAGTGAGCCCACTCACCTCTGCAATCCTGACCCAGAAGCTCTGATCAAGGCTTTCATGGAGGAGATTACCAGGCAAGCACACAGAATCCGTACAGAAGTCCGGGCACAGTTCATCCCTTCAGTCATAGACAAGCTCCCAAAACGCCAGCAGCGACTGATTACCGAGTGGTGTGACCAAGTCCCGGTGCTGGGCTTCAACTCTGGTCGTTATGACCTAAACCTGTTCAAGAAGCACTTTGTGGATGAGCTGACCAACAGTACTGGCACAGTGAAAGTCGCCAAGCAAGCTAGTAAGACCATGTTCCTCATGACCCCCGAGCTTAGGTTTCTCGATGTGATTAACTACTTGGGGCCAGGAGTCTCCTACGAGGCATGGATCAAAGCCTATGGATGTACACAGCAGAAGAGCTGGCTCCCGTATGAATGGTTCGACACCCCCGAGAAGCTTAATTACCCCGAACTCCCCGACTACCCAGCGTGGTGGTCCAAGCTCAAAGGTGGCTACCTCCTGGGGCTGTCGGAGTGGAAACAGTGCAAACAGACATTCAGAGACCATGGAATGCGGACGTTCGCCGACTGGTTGCGGTACTATAACAACCTGGATGTTAGCCCATTCATCGAAGCCCTCGAGCGGATGCGGGAGTTCTACACAGAACGAGAAATAGACATCCTCAAGGATGCTGTGTCTCTCCCAGGAGTGTCTCTGCAGTACCTTTTACGTGGAACCGCTCAGCACATGCCGGATGTTAGCCTCTACTCCCCGGGCAAGGAGGCCTATGATATGCTGAAGGCTGCGGTTGTTGGAGGGCCCAGCATCATGTTCACCAGATACCACGAGGCAGGTGTGACCCGCATCCGCCAGAGTGAGCGGGTCTGCCAACGTCTACTCGGCTACGACGCAAATGCTCTGTACTTGTCTACGATGGCTAAAGAGATGCCATGTGGTAAGGAGACAGTATGGCAGTGGTCCAGTGCTAGCGACGTAGCCAGATTTAAGAAGGATCTGCTGGCCGACAACTGGTTCGGTTTCGCCGAAGTGGACATAGAGGTTCCTAAGGCCCTGTGGGCGAAGTTCGAGGAAATGCCCCCTCTCTTCTACAACAGAGAGATTCCGACTGAGGCAGTATCTGTTGAGATGCTCACATACCTAGAGAAAACAGGTAGGAAACGTCCCACAACCAGTAAACTAGTCGGCGCCCTCTCGGCCAAGAGGAAGCTCTTGTATGCACCATCACTCAAGTGGTACCTCGCCCATGGGCTGGAGATTACAGTGGTCTACCGCACCATAGACTACAAGCCGCAGAGACCCTTTGAGTGGTTTGTGAACAATGTTACCGATGCGCGCCGTACAGGAGATGTTGATAAGAGCAAATCGCTCTTGGCAGATCTGTTCAAGCTACTAGGCAACAGTGCCTATGGGAAGCTCATCGAGGCCCTGGAGCACCACAGCAACACGACCTTCACCAATGATGAACGAGTGGTAGATAGAGCCCTCCGCAGTGCATGGTTCGAAGATCTCGAGGAGATCGGCGAGTCCTACGAGATCCAGAGATACAAGGCAAAAATCACCATTCGCCGGCCCTTCCAGGTGGGGATAGCCATATACGAGCTCGCGAAGCTGCGGATGCTGGAGTTCTACTACGACTTCCTGGATCACTATGTGCCTCGTGACAGCTTCGAGTACCTCCAGATGGACACAGACTCTGCGTACATCGCAATAGCTGCCTCCAGCCTCGACGAAGTCATTCGCCCTGAGATGCGAGCATAGTATGAGGCTCATAAGTGGGAGTGGCTAGCTTGGGACAAGTGGTCTGGACGGACTCCGGGACTGTTCAAGCTCGAGTTCGAAGGCAACCATGGTATCGCTCTCTGTTCCAAGTGCTACTACGTGGAGAGCCCCGAGGGGAAGGTGAAATGCTCAGCCAAAGGTGTGTCTAAACGCCAGAACGATGTCTCTTGGCAAAGGTTCTTCAGTGCCCTAAACGGTAGCATGGCCAGAGCTACGAACCGAGGCCTACGCATGCGCAACCAGGGCATGGTGACGTATGAACAGGAAAAACTCGGGCTCTCAGCCTACTACGATAAGTGGCATGTGTTGCCAGATGGTGTCCATACCGAACCAATCGAGTACCATATCCCTCAGGCACCTGACGACGGTGGTAGCTGTGTGTCTGGAGGGACCACCTGAAGCTCCTCCCGAACAAACGGACGTTTGGGACAGCTCTCTGAGCGTGCCAGATAGTACAGCGTAGGCTGCCCCTCCATCTCGACATACCTGTCAAGTCTGTGGACATCTAGCGACCAGTTAGGATCTGTTGCACGTCGTCGCCCACCTTCCAACTCACCAGGTTCATACAGGTACCAAACCAGAGCATAAGATGGAAGCCACACCTGTTCCTTGTCCGCTCCTCCGGAAGGTTGGGCAACAGAGGATCGTTGGATAGCCTCTACTGGCTTCTTACCAGTTAACCAAGTTACCTCAGTATTGGATCGCTCTACCACCCGGGGCAAACCTTTCACCCACACCCTGGACCTCTCTCCGGCCTGTGCCATTTCCTGGGCGTATTGGTGTGGGAACAGTCCCTCTGCCAGTGTCCGATTCCACCGCTCGACGATTTCCTGGGCACGGTGGTGACCAACTTCACCTCGTCTAATTGCCACACCATGTTTCCGCATGAGGGCCGCAGTCTCGCCTCTGAACTCCTTACCCTCATCCACCTGCAACAATTCTGGCCACTGGAGGGGATTTTCCGGATCCTCGTAGACACCCTGGAATGCCTGGGCCACCTGGCCAGCTGACTTGTCTGTGAGCGGTGCTGCAGCCTTGTACCTGCTGGCGACGTCGACGATGGTGAGGGCATACTTGTAGGTCTTACGACCAACCGAGTCGTGTGGAAGGAATAGAACATCTGCCTGGTGAACTCTATTCGGGACAGTTTCATCGAAATTGGCATACCTGATGTGCCATGGACGAGGTTTGTATATCTGCCACATCGCCTGGCGGCTGAGCCACTGGCTAATTGTCTCCAAGGTGAAGTTGTGGCCCTTGCGACGTACAGCCTCGAGTAGTTGGTGGGGCTCACGGTAATATCCACCAGGCCGATAGTAGAGTTCCTCAAGAAAGACCACGGATTTCATCACTGACGTCCACTCCCATCCTGTCACGCATGGTCTGGGTGAGGGTATCACTGACGTCCACTCCCGTCCTGTCACGCACAGCCTGGGCGAACTCTACACAGACGAACAGACGGCCGTTATGCATTCGACTATCACTGAAGACCTCCTCAAACACCACCGTACACTGGCGTCTAGTCTCTGCTGGATCTTCGCTGAGCGGTAGCTTATCGACTAATCCTCGGAAGTTAAGTGTCTTGACTAGGTCATACAGAGACGCCATCCTTATATAGTATGGCTTAAATGTTCGGCGGCCCAGATGGCCGCAAGTGCCATGGCAACATACGGTAGCCAAGGGCCTGCGACTCTGAAGAACGTGCCTACTCCTGAGGCGATGGCTGGTATGGCTTCAGAAATCTTCTCCACACCCTGGAGAGCATTGTTGGCGATCTTGCGGACCGTCTCGCCCGCCTTCGTTGTGAACAGAGCGATCAGAGCCCCAACTGCTGCCAGCGGACTGATAGAACCTTTTACATAAGTGCGATAGATGCCTTTTGCTCTGTGTATTAGTTAGAGGGATTCAGGCTCATCACCGACGGTCTCCGCTACATCGTAGTCGTCTGCATCATAGTCCTCGACTGGATCTTCATAATCCTCTTCATCATAGTCCTCGACTGGATCTTCATAAGCCTCTGGTTCATACATATCCGTATATAGTAGCTTTAAACTGTAGTCTATAGCATGGCCTCCGCAATCTTGAATGTGGGCGTGTTTGCCTTAGCGAACTGGGGACTCAGCTTCGCCGACAAGAAGGCGGCAGAGGTCGAGCGTGACCGCCATAACCAGGCGATGGAGAAGCTGTCTACGGAGAAGTTTGAGTACAGCAAAGCACTCGAGCATATGCGCCAGAGGGAGGCACGCCGACGACAACTCCGAGCTCAGGCCAACCAGAGCCTCAAAGAGGCAGATGAGAGTCTCGATGAGTACTACGAGGCCGTATCTGAGCCAATGCTCGACTATGAAGCATCGACAGGTCAGAAGACAGCAGAGCTTATAGTAGTAGTGGCAGCTGCAGCGGTGACGACAGGGGTCGTGCTCTACGCGCGCTCAAGCTGAATACCTGATGTGTTCGATATGCATACCTTAGCATAGCCAAAGTAAAGTACCGTCACACCTAATTGGCGAGTCCCAGCTATGAGGTTTCCGATGTTGAAGCTGAGCCGGTTGCCCTGATTAGGTGGGATGTTCCTGCCACCGACGTGGTGACGGCCCTTGAGTGCTGACTCGAGGTCGTCGCTTCCACTGGTTAGTCGCAGAAGTGCGTATGACTTAGTTTTCTGTCTGTAGAGTTGGCAGTCAGCCAGCTCGCGTACCTCACCAAGAACATTGGTCCCAGCAACCACAAGCTTGAAGTCGTCTAGCTTACCCACCTCCTGGATGACGACACCCTTCTGAACCAGGACCGCAACAGCGACACAGTCCGATGCACCACGATGCAATGTCAGCTCTACCTCTTGGTTAGCTGTGGCTTGGACCTGCTGGTGTTCTCGCTCCACATGCACGATCCGCTGTTTGGATCCCGTTTGCTTCAGTTCCTGGTCATTCTCGTCATGCCAGACATGAAGTCTTGGAGCATTCATCGACACATCTGCGAGATGCTCAGTGTACACCCGGAGGAACAACCTATCCTGCATGGCAGCTGGATTCACGTGTGTGTTCTCGAGGAGGGTGAAGAGTGGAACTGCCACAGGCTTCTCGACACCTACCAGTAGTTCGAATGCCGTGAACCCCTCACCCACAGCGTAGTACCACTTTCCCTTCGCATAGAAGGTTGGGTCATGAGCCAGCGGACCTAGGACTCGGTACTCATCGTTCACATAGGTGGTGTCCACGGTGCTGTTGCTCTGTACGATCTCCCACCTGTTCAGAACCTGCGGGAGCTCTACCGTCTGTTCCATTGTGCTCTGAAGCTTGAACTCGAGTGTCATGCTCTTGATCTCGTGGATCTGTGCCGAGATTGCAAAGTCAATGTACTTCCCAGCAGCGGACAATGGGTTATCATCATGTATACTGGGCCGAATGACCGTCAGGCAGTCCTTCCGGGGATCAGTACAGTGCGATGTCGCGGGTTCAACGGCCCCATCTGGATGTTGCACATACTGCAGCATGTTTAAGGTCTGGGTATATAGAGGGGTTAAACGGCGGCCATGTTTGGTAAAGTTCTCCAGCAGATTATCTTTGGGCAGCAGGCCAAGCCGGCATGACAGCCGTGACGTGCACTGTCCCACAGTGACAGGGTCCGAGGCCTGCTTCGTGACATCAAGATTATCCATGAGCGAGTCAAGGTTACACCGCCGACGGATGCGGAGATACTGGCCGCCATAGAGGAAGGAGCGCCAGCTCGTAGTACAAAAGAACTCCTGACTCGGATACTCTACCGGAAGTTTGACAGCACCCAGGGCAGGACACTCGACCTACCTGTGGGCCAAACCAACAGTCCTGTTATTCTAGCTCTCCAAAAGGCGAGGGTCGACCCCAAAGATCTACTAACGGTCGGGAAGTGGGCTGCCGTATTTAGCCTTCATAGCCAGGAAGAGCGAGAGATGCTGGATAGCCTCCAGTCTGGGGCAAATAACTACTTCAGGGAGGAGGTCAGTGCTGCTGTAGCGGAGAGCCATGACACCGGTCATGCAAAAGGTACTCAAGAGGGGTTCACTGTTGGCAGCAAGGAGGCTGTTGAGCATATCTTCAATGAAAGAGGGCGTAGGAGATTGGTCAAGAATCTGTCAGCATTTCTGAAATTCCCAGATAACTACCAGGACTACCTCATCAAAACGGCTCGCAAGTCAGATGCTCATCGCGCATGGAAAAAGTGGGTCTTCCGTGAGAAGTTCCAGACGAAGAGAGTCCTACCATCTGACCCTCAGTGGATAGAGTTTCAGCGACAGGCTTCTGACGAAACTGACGAAGTTCCTCAAACTTCTGACGAAGTTCCTCCAGGCTTCTGACGAAGTTCCTCAAGCTTCTGACGAAGTTCCTCAAGCTTCTGACGAAGTTCCTCAAGCTTCTGACGAAGTTCCTCAAGCTTCTGACGAAGTTCCTCAAGCTTCTGACGAAGTTCCTCAAGCTTCTGACGAAGTTCCTCAAGCTTCTGACGAAGTTCCTCAAGCTTCTGACGAAGTTCGAACAAGGCTCTGCGGTACTACAAGCTGGAAAAAGGATGCACTGCGGAACCCTCCAGCCCGCTTCTGACGAAGTTCCTCAAGCTTCTGACGAAGTTCCTCCAGGCTTCTGTCAGCGATGACGCGTAGAGCAGGCTAGTTTCCTGGCTGGATTCAGCTTGTAGGTGAAGGTCTGCGCCTTTTCCAGAGAGGGCTTGAAGTGTGACAGCTCACCTGTCTCCTTGTTGCTGAAGATGAAGCGGTACAGCTCAGCTGCCCTCTGTACACCTGCGATAAAGGCCCCTTTGGGCTCCTTGACCGTTAGGCTGTCGTATATGGTCTCGAGCAGGGCACGTCCACACTTGGAGCTGAAGTATAGCAACCGGGCATTGTGGCGGATGTCTGGTGAGATCTCGCGGGTGTACTTCTGAAAGAGGATGAAGACAGTTATCTTTGTGTGCCGGATGCGCCTGGTGATGTTGCTTAGGTAGGTGACTGTCTTCTGGTCCATTGCAGGGTCATCGATAACTAGAACAAGTGGTTCTGTCAGTCGGGCTGCCAGCAGCTTCTCCATCAGGGCTTGCAGGTTCCGCGTCTTGGTGATTGGACCATTGTACCATTGATCATTACTGTCAACCGCCTCAGCAGCGGAGTCAGACACCAGAAGGATGTATTGAGAGTGTAGATGTTTGGCCAGGAGAGCCCGCAGCAAGATGTTTTTCCCGTGGCCTGATGGGGCAATGATCAGCACCACCTGGCCAGCATCGCCTGGCCTACTGTCGAATGGTACAGACATGTGCGTGAAGGATGGTTAGCACTTGGTCGGCGGTAGCCTCGTCTATATCTGGGAGACTAAACGCAGTACTTCCTGCACCAGCTTTTGCGCCTGCTCTGTGGGTAGCGTTGTACCTCCGGCGGATATGAAGGATGCGATGGAGGCATCAAGCATGAAATCCCAGCAGCAGCTGAGAAGATAGCATAGAGGGCCTGTGTCAGCACCCACAGTGTCTAGCACATCCAGTATCTGTATGATACACGAGCGGGAAATCATGACTATTATGTGAGCTTAAATGGCAAACCAAAGAACCATGACTTCTTCACCTCTGGTAGCTGGAGGCTGTCGGTAGCACCTTTTTTGCCATCGACCGTGATATTGCTCAGGCCGATGGTGCCTATCCTGAGATTCTCTCCGTCTTGTTGGAAAGAGCTCTGGGGTTTCAGGAGATCCTTAACCAGGTCTTGTGCATAGGACTCAGCCATAACCTTGATGGCACCAGCCTCGTCGACTCCGAGCATACCCCGCATCGTTGCCCTGTCTTTGATGTCCATCCCCTTGTATACAGTCTTGGCCTTGTTAATGGCCGATTGTCCTACCGTATCAGTGTTCCCGATGAGATCTCGGGCTGGGATGGTACCTCGGATCTCCCGCGGGTCTCCCTTCTCATCGAAGTCTAGGAAGGAGATAGGGGCAACAGTGTCCTCTGAACCGAGGCGTGCCTCGCCCAAGTGGGCAAGCTCGCCTAGCTCTTTGCTTTCTAGGTCTGTGAGTGACAGAGTCATAGTGCTATTTGCACGGCTTAAACCCACTAGTCATACCCCCAGTGAAATAGTTGGGCATAGGAGGACCACGCAGTCGGCCATAGGTAGCAGTGCTCAGGGTACTGGCCCTCTCTGCAGGGGCACGCCTTGTGGGCGGTCCACCATTCCTGGCAATCCTCAGGCCGCATGCTCGACTATGGACTACACACCACCCTCCAGCCCGCCATGCCTCATATGCTGCAGGGGTCTCGTCATCTCACTATTCAGAAGGGTTAAACATAGGCGACGATGATCTCGGCCATTGCACTCGTTGCTAGCCCTAGAACCGCGGCCTCCATTAGTGTAACACGTTCACCCATGATCTTGGCGGTGGCAGTGTAGGCGGCATCACTGAGGGCGATCTTTGGGATGGGGTGAGTTATTCCGAGACAGTGGCCGGCCACCCCACTCACTACGGTAGCGAGGACAGCTGCAGTGGCGGCAGGAAGAACCTCATTTCCCCCTGTCATCTTCACCACAGCCACATTTGCCGCCACGTTACTGGCGACATGGACTGCCAGAGGTTTAGCCTGTGTCAGTAACTTCTCTGTCTTGGTTCGCAGCAGGTTCTCTACCTTCTGAAGACTCATCTGGCTCTCGGGCTGTTGCTTCACGATCTGTACCGTTGATGGCATTGTTTAAACCCTGAGTATACACGCAGTTAAACGCCTGTGTTCCCTGTCGAGTGAGCTAATAAGATCTTCCCAGTCTGCATCTGCCAGGTGGCCGGGTTTGTACTCAGGAATATTCATCTCTCTATTGAGGCATCTTAAACATGTCCGCGCTATGCGAGAAGTACTATGAGGTCTTCTAGAGGGAGCTGAAGGCCTACAAGAAGAAGACGCCAGATGAGCTCGCTCAGCTCTCTGGTGCTGAGTTGACAGAGGAGCTGACAGCTGTGAAGCTCTATCTAGGATTTGGAAAGTGGCAGATCTGCTTCCTCGAATACCTTATCATGGGTGGGAGTATCGTCGAGCAGCTCCTGCGAACTAAAGGTTTCTACAAGGATCGGGAGTATCTGTCAGATGTGTTCCAGCAGTTGCAGACCTCCATGGCCTCACCTAACTCAGAGCTGAACAAGGCTCTGCGATACTACAAGCTGGAAAAAGGATGCACTGCGGAACCCTCCAGCCCTTGGATGTGCATGTTGGCAGCGTGTATAGGGGCTGTAGGGCAGGCCAAGCTGGCTCAGTGTCTCACTGTGGTCCCAGCCGAGACGGCTGCTACTGACGAGAGTCAGGATAGTCTTATAGCTGATTTGCTAGCGGCGAATTAGGCTGATCCCGAGCACCACGATAGTTAGGCCTGACACCACTCGTAGAGCTGCCACGGGAAGTGGTGTCGTGTTGACCGGCTGCAGTGGCGGAGAAGCTGGTGGCGTGTCGACTGGCTGCAGTGTCAGGGTGACTGTATGGCCCCGTCTAGGTGTGTTGATACCCACGTTGAAACCGAAGTGGACACCGGGAGAACTCCCCTCGACTATCATGTTGTTATAGCCCCTGACTTGGAGGTCCTCGATGTTCACGATCATGTTGCTCGGAATCAACCGTAGGTGTGGTGAAAGAGCAAAGTCAAGTTTGCGATGGGCCTTCTGCAGCCCCTGCTGGAACTTAGCAATAAGACTGCTGGGATCTGCCACGATGATCATATCCTCAACGAGACTGATGAACATGGCCTGGACCTCTGCTCCGCTGACACCATCTATGGAATGACGCAGCTTGGTCTGCGCTGTAAGGAGGCAGTAGCACAGGGCTTCCAGGGACTGGTTGATCCGAACGATCCCTGCTGGTGTGAGGCCCGAGGTGGTGTGTGGGACAAAGTACTTCCACGCATCTGGGGAGTCCTGCCTGATTCCGGTGATGTGCATATTCTGCACTATCGCTCCAGGATCGGAGTCTGGATCGAACGAGAATGTCGCTGTCTTCCGACGGCCTACTCGTCGGGGTGTTCGATAGGGGAATCCTGAGTAGTCACGTCCCGGGCCACCGTCATAACCCCTAGACCGTGGTTGTCGCCGCCATGCCACCGATAGTCTGGGTGAGCTCTGAACTCTCTCTGTAGTCTGCTGGCCGCTGAGACGCTATGACTGTTAAGCTATGGATCGAAGTCGTTTGTATCAGGGAGGCTTGCACCCAGCTCATGGAGGATTCGTCGCACAGTGAAGTACACGTGGAATCTGAGACAGCTGGCGATGAGCGCAGCTTCAGGAGTACCAGAATAGGAGTGAAGCATGGTGGAACTTACTCCACAGCCTGCCGTGGCACACCACACGGCAAAGTTCAGCTGCTGATTCCAGTATGAGAGGCTTGGAGCAGCCATCCAAGTATGAGCTTGCTTCGCATCCCTGATGGTGATGGGGCGGTTCGTCAGTGGTCGTGGGTTGACGGAGAAGCTGATTCGGGCCCGTCCATCCACTGTGATAGAGAAAGGTGTTAGCTCTGGTATATCATCAAGTAGGCCTCTCGGGCCAGTCAAGGGTGTACCCAGGAGGGACGGTTGGCTCCGGTTGACTGTCGTGAGGTCCCGTGGGAAGGCCATCTATACTGGTGTTCTTAAAGCTAACGCAGCACATTATTTGTAGTCGCTCCAGAGACCGGCGAGGTGACCTCGCCGTAACATCTCGTTTTTTAACTCCTCCATATCAACCCTCCTGCTGAGATATTGCTGTCGCACTTTAGGTTTCTCAGTGCGGTACAGGGCTTGGACCTTCAATATATGGCGGTACTCCTCATCGGTGACCTGGCCATCCTCGAGAGCTTTGCTGACAGACTCGTCGATAGTCCGTAGCATACTCTGTGCTAGTGTCACATACTTAGCATGCTTCTCCAACCTCCTTGTGATCTGCCGCTGCCACACCCCCAAGCCCGTGGCCAAGACAGTGGTGGCTAGTGTCACGCCACCCAGAGGGATGGCGACGAGGGCACCCACCCCTGTAGCGAGAGTGGCCATAGCTGCCACACCAGCACTGGCTCCAATCACGCCCGCAGCAGTGGTTGTATGCGCGAGGACGTTGTAGGCTGTCTTATATCGACTGCGTGTTCTGCCGTACTTTTCTGCCTCATGGACGAGATTCTGCCTGATGGTATCTATCTGCTGGAGTCGCCAGCCGTGGATGGTACCGCCCTCGTCAGCAGTCAGGGAGGGGTATAGTTCTGGTTGCTTCCGCCACTCTGATTTTGCCATAGTATACCTGGGGCTTAAACCGACATCACCTGCAGAATCTGCTTATGAGACATAGAAGGGTTCATTTTGGAGAGTCTGGCAAACCCTGCCAGCTTTTCGGTCTTGAGACAGATGGCTCTTAGAACGTGGTCATCCAGCACTATGTCGGGTGCCAGTAGCGTTCTGAGACGTGACATCTGGAACTTCACCTTATCACCAAGATAGTAGGTCCGCCGCTGGATGGCTTTCTTGATCTTATACTTCCGCGCCATCTCCTCTTCCCACTGTATGACCTCTGGCTCATCCTCGTCTGTGAAGACACCTGGCTCATCGTCGTAGACATCGTCGTCTGTCAAGACTCCTGCATCCCGCTTACTCTCCTCTAGGAGGGCCTGCCAGTATCGGAAATTCCCCCCGTACCTCCTTGCCCCGCGCATGTTCTGTTGATACCAGTTCTCCCGCTGTAGGCGCTCTCCTTCTTGTTGACAGATCTGTTGCTGTGCGAGCATCTGTTCATTTTGTGCAGTGGTCATGAAGGGGCAACCCTCTTTCTTCAGCATCTCGGCAAAGGACAGATATTGCTGGTATGATATCATGTTGTCGTCAGGTCAATGAGTAATAAGAGTGTAAACTCTAAATGGGCGTCCGATACCCCATCCGTGCTGGCGTATATGTTAATGGAGGGCTTGTCAAACAGGTGATTTACAGGTGTGAACAGGCTAGGACTGATAGCTTTCCATAGGTTGCTGTTGGCACCTGGGAGATACTCTATCACATCCCGGCCGACTTCTACCAGTGAGCTGCTGTGTGCACGGCCCGGAGGTTGATGCAGCACATCGGCGTGTATGTATGTTGTGCCCCGCTGGGGCACCTCGAAGAGGACCCATTCTATATGGTACTGTACCCCCTGTCTCCCCTCTAGAGAGGGTGAGATTATGTTCTCACCACTGGAGAGCAGCAGTCGGACCATCGGCATGGTTATATGTCTCGTTTAAACCCCTTTATAGCGTGCTATGGAACCCATATTTGCTCACTCGACTGGCCTTGCTGACCTCGCAGATGTGTACGCAGTTGATGCTGCCAAGGTAGAAGAGAGTGATGACAAGTCCTTCGCCCTTCAGTACGAAGCAAGCTCAAAGGCATTCTCCCTCCACCCCATTGGGGGTGATGGGGTGGAGATGCTCACAGACCTCAAGGATGTGTCGAAAGGGCGCCTGGGTCGCGACATAGATGGCCACAAGATCGTGTTTCGGTACGATTTCCCGAAGAGGAAGTACGTCCTCGAGCCGTTGATTGAGCTCTCGGATACAGATGCGGTAGACATCAACACCCTAAATAGCGACATCAGCTTTCACCAGGTCAAACCCTATTCGAGCGGTGCCCCGCCGTTGGTTCGTGATGGCCTGCTATTGACCCTGGCAAAAAACCTGCAGTTCATGTTTGAGAAGAAAGAAGTGTAGTACCGCGCCGGACCTGGGGGTAACTGGCAACCATGGTTGCCCCTATATAGGCCTCCTGCACTCATTGACATAGAGGTTACTACCCTCACCACTGTTGTGAAAAGGGATGGGAAAGTTCGAAAGCTCTACAATCGGGGATCATCCTTCCTCACCTACATAGGTGAAGGTGTCTCTCTGACGAGGGTGGGTCACCGGATCGGGGTTACAGGTGGAAAGCTCCTGCTGCGTCGTCCATTCGATGGACCAGAAGAAGCTGTTAACCTCCAGGAGGGCACCCTATGGGTAGATGGTGTGTCACATGTCACCAAAGCCAAGGGTGCTGTTAAAGTACTTCATCGAGTCGGACTCACTAGCCCGCAAACGACTCATATAGTCCTAGAGCTACGTTTCTTAGCCGGCGGCAAAGTGAAGCAGCTAGCCCCTGCCCCTGAGGGGATGAAGATCACTATCGATCTGGATGGAGCAGGGCTCGATCTGGCACAGATATTTCTCGAGGCGTTCACTCTGTTCAGTTTAACTCTTCATATATAGCCATGCTTCTCATCGTATTGCTCGTGCTGGCGTCTACAGCAGTGGCGCTGATAAGACCATGTAATGCGTGCTTGATCAGCTCGTATACCGTTGAGTGTGCTAGTCTCTAAATGGACGTTACGACCATGTGCTAAGTAGTATAGCCGGGATTAAAATGATACAACGCCCCGGAATAACGGGGGTAATCGGGAAATTCGCCTCCCGGGTGCTTTCATTATGGGGGTGTGGCGTCGCACTACGTGCTGGCATAGTGAAGGGGGGGGGGCCCCTAGGGGTGGCAGTTTTTTAGAGGCCCGCGCTACCTGGGCCTAAAAACCCCACAAAAATGCGGCCCTCAATTGTTAAGGGCCTGGGAGGCGAATTTCACGATTTCCCCCGTTATTCAGGGACGTGGTATCATTTTAATCCCAGCTATACTACTTAGCGTCTTATAGTCGGACGTACACTCGAATAGGCCTAGCCATTGAAATTCCCCACTTGGATGTGTCCGGCGTTCTAAATCGGTCCATGATAGTTGACCATTTAAAGCTACAACCGTGGAACCTTTTACAAAAGTCTAGGTACGTGCCGCTAGCACCGTTATCCATGATCGACCCAGTGATGGTCGATGGCATTGGGGTACATTCTTTCGTATCATATTCAACGGGTTCCTTCGTAGTTGTAATAGTGATTGTGCTTATATTATATAAATGTGGCGTGTTGTCACGCATGTGGAATGCGCTTAAATGCAAGCCACGTGCGGCCCATAGTAGTGAACCGCATACTGCAATTCACGTCAGCGCACCGACTAGTCAGGCCCAGCAGCCCCGGAGACCTGCAGCTCTACCGGAGCCGCTGCGGATGGTAGCCGGGTCATCGCCTAATGCTACTACACGGACTGAGATCGACCCGACGGCTACCGACTGGATTGAGATGGCAGAATACGTCAACATTGACAATCCTAACACAAACAGGGACTATATAGAGATATCGTCAACGTGACGTTGGTGTGAACTTTATATGCTGTTAATGGAACACTATTTGGTGATTATTTTATTACTTGATATAGGACCAATTGTATGACCAGTAATGATTATTTGCACTGTAGGATTAAGATTATGTTTATCGTTTAATGTCTATTGTTTGCGTCGCCTTTATTGTTAAGTTACGCGTGAGGCGGGTTACGTCCACGGTTTAATGATGCTATTAATGTGTTTCCGATTACCCGGACATGTATGTTTGTATAATTATTGGCTATATACTAATGACTGCTACTAACGTATTTCCGAGTATTCCGCTACTCGGACAAGTATGTGTGTATAGCATATCGAGCTGTAATGTGGGCTAGGGGATTGTTGGTAGTTTCGGCGATTTCAGGTGGTATCCGTTCGGAGCTACTGGTATAGGTTTGGGTTGTTGATAGGGCACAACGAGTTAGTTGACACTCTCTTAGGGCCTTAAGAGAGATGGTCAATTAACTTTGGTTGCGGGGCGTATGTGGATATCGGATTGTCGTACGGGGAGTCATGACCCCGGGGACATCTTATATTTGCAGGATAAGACCCCAGTGACCCAGTGAAATTATTGTATTTGTGAATAACAGATGAGTTAATGAATGGATAACTGGATGCATCAACAGGGGCATCAGTCGATGCGAAACTGACGCGAAACTATAGCCGAAATATTGAGTGAAATTGGATAGAATGGAGAAGGACCTAGGGTTGTGAGTTGATGGTATCTGGCGGTAATTAAAAGATGAAAGTTGTTGCTGTAGCAGCGGCACAACCTTTTATAGTATTCAGCAGAAGTTATGACCAATAGTTTCCAAATATTCAAGCAGGAGCGTCGGTAGGGTGCTACGGACAGAGTACGGGTAGCATAAGCTGGATGACTCATAGAAATGACGTAGTGACCGACTTACCATGGGACCGTGATAACGGTAACCGAGTTTCTGTAAAAGCGACCAACAGCACCAGATGCTGGTGAGTCAGGCGGGCCATATGGTCACTACGTCACCGCTACGTCACAGCACCCATGTAGAATGCAGGCGCAAGCCTAATGAGCAAGGGGCCGGACAAGGACGTAGTAACGTCCGGCGCCAGGTAGAGTAGAAAACGAGACGAAAAACTGACAGAGGACGTCTGTCAAGTAAGCGATTAAGCTTGAGATTAGGAATGGTTGCCAAAGCAAAATCCATTATTGAGACCGAAATCCGACAGATCCCATCACTCAAGTACTGCTTTGCCAATGTTCAGGTCTATCTTCGGAGTACGCAAATGGCCGGAATGGATTGGTCAAAAGTTGTATAAGAGTAGTAAGCAAAACGAGGCAAAGCGGGGGCTCCAAGGGTGGGGTGTAACAACCCGAACATGACCGTGACATGGCGAAGCAGTACATAAGGGGAACTTTCAAATTTGATCGGGAGTCGGAAAATTATTGCGCTTAGGTAAACCTAGCCTCGAATTCGTATAGTTCTGTGGAACCGAATTTGTCGAAATTCACACAAGTTCTTGGTGAATGGCTGTAAGTAGCCAAGTACAGTATTTGATAAAAGTGATTTAGCGAATCGTGAAAAGCAACTTTTAGAGGGTAGAGTAACCAGTATTCGTATTGTACAAAAGTCAGTACTTCTTTGCTCAAAGTATTTTGGTGGTAGTATAAGCCACTCATAGTTGATAGGGAGATATATCGGTGGTAGTATAAGCCACCCATAATTGATAGTGAAGTATATATAGCAAGGTTAGTAAAATAAAATCATCACTTCGATATCCTCGAAGCAAGAGTTTGAGTTGTTGCATAATTCTGGAAGCGACGGAAGACCACCGTCACGAACCACCGACTTCTATACCAGTCAGATCAGGCCCAGATACGAACATAAATATCGTGATTCTCATCTACACACGAGGCGAGCTCGTATCGACCACTTTCCTCGTCGGTAAGACCGGTTGTCGCAGCAACCACACATACAGGCCTTACCGCCGTGGGAAGCGAAGCGTTAATAAGTAAGAAGATAGATAATAGAAAACTTCAACGTGACAAACTAGAACGGACAGGCCACGAGCCGTACAGCAACAAATGGATACATATAGGCCTATGCATCGACTATTAATCGACACGCCCACAATGGAACAATAAGTAATTAGTCGGAATGGACACGTGCAGAGTATAACTCTTGTAATTCAATGTAACCATGTTATAATATGCTGTTATACGATTGTACTATATACGTTAATTATTATTATTAGTTAAATTAGTCAAATTAGTTAATTATGCTGCTAGGACACATTCACTCACAGACACGCCATCACTTACCACACACAAATTTGTTGACATAACGACGGAATCATATTTAAGAGTGGACAAATGTTGACGACGGACAGTTAAACAGGGAGTTAGACAGATACCGTTAGTAGGAGTTACTGTTATGGACTCGGACGGACTTAGACAGTGGAGTGACAGCTAGTGAGTAGTGAGATCGTCAGCTATGTAGTTAGCTGGCTGGTCGGTTAGAGAGAGGGAGAGAGAGAGAGAGAGAGAGAGAGAGAGAGAGAGAGAGAGAGAAGAACGTAAGGTTAACGTTGTTATGTTTTATTAAAATACTTCTATCTTAGAAATCCATTGTAGTTAAGTAGAATAGGTTTAGAATAGGTAAGCGACAAGTGACTAGAATTTGGAATTATATGTGTAAACTATAGGGCTAAGAAAGTTCAGTAAACGAGTCATCATTAATAGAATACAGCATTATGTCATCCATTCCATCCATCTCCACTAGAAGGAAGATCCCGGTCATTACGTGGTTTTAGATGGCGGCGAGCAAAATTCTCAGAGGAACCACCAACCAGACCACACGTAATGAAATTGTAAGATAAATAACAATGGTAATTGAGTCATTGGAGTGAACACCTCAGAAGAAATGAAACTGTATATTCTGGGAATGCTACAAATTTATCAAATATGCCCGATTCGGATACAATTCAATGAGAGGGGGGCACAAATATCATGGCTCAAAATTATATATGACATTTGACGCTCAACCCTAAGGGGACACAATCAGCACACAGATATGGGTTAAGAAGAACATTTCATATCTCATGACCATCCCTGGTTTTCTGTTATACCTAGTATTCAGTAGAGGGGTGCCACAAATATCCTTGTTCAAATTTCCCATGCTATTTGGACTGCCCCATATTGTCAACGAACTGTCACTAAAGTAACTAAATCCCCAAAGTTCTGATTCCCATCCAATTCAATAAATTCACCCACCGTAACATAATTATGTTAGGGAGAGTATTCCACATCCCAGAAACATCCATGATATTCTGTTTCCGATACTATTCATTGCAGGGTGATGGCACACATGCCATTGCTCATAAGTATCAATAATAGTTGGGCTCAAGCCACCATCAACCCCCAACCACCCACACTAAATCATACAGAGAGAGTTTAGAGAAGATTTCATATCCTATGACCATCCATGGTATTCTGTTTCCCATACGCTTCAAAATTGCTTAGGATATTTAGGCACCTTCACCAATTTGGCATCATATTGCCATTAAGGTGACAAAATCATACAGAGAGAAGGTAGGGAGAGCAAAACAGCTTCAGCTCGCAGATTTACAGTTGCTTGCAACTGTACCATCTAGTTTTTCTTCTTCTTCTTCTTCTTCTTCTTCTTCTTCTTCTTATTATTATTATTATTACGTTGATACACCAATCCAATCTAAATATATGAGTGCGTGCGTGCGTGCGTGCGTGCGTGCGTGCGTGCGTGCGTGCGTGCGTGCGTGCGTGCGTGCGTGCGTGCGTGCGTGCGTGCGTGCGTGCGTGCGTGCGTGCGTGCGTGCGTGCGTGCGTGCGTGCGTGCGTGCGTGCGTGCGTGCGTGTGTGTGTGTATGTTTGCTTGCGCGCGCATGCATGCGTATGTGTTTACGTTCGTGCATGCGTGCAGGGGTGTGTGTGTGTGTGGTGTGTGTGTGTGTGGTGTGTGTGTGTGCGTGCGTGCGTGCGTGCGTGCGTGCGTGCGTGCGTGCGTGCGTGCGTGCGTGCGTGCGTGCGTGCGTGCGTGCGTGTGTGTGTGTATGTTTGCTTGCGCGCGCATGCATGCGTATGTGTTTACGTTCGTGCATGCGTGCAGGGGTGTGTGTGTGTGTGGTGTGTGTGTGTGTGGTGTGTGTGTATGCGTGCGTGTGAGTGTAATTGTGTTTGTATTTTTCGTCGTTGTGAGCATGAGATTATATATACACACAGGCTTCCATTATATGTAGGAAGTGCGTGCGTGCGTGCGTGCGTGCGTGCGTGCGTGCGTGCGTGTGTGCGTGCGTGCGTGCGTGCGTGCGTGTGTGTATAATTGTGTTTGTATTTTTCGTCCTTGTGACCATGAGATTGTGAAAGTGTACCAATTAATGAGCTTGCGTGCGTGCGTGCGTGCGTGCGTGCGTGCGTGCGTGCGTGCGTGCGTGCGTGCGTGCGTGCGTGCGTGCGTGCGTGCGTGCGTGCGTACTTGCCTGCATACTTGCCTGCGTGCGTGCGTGTGGATATGAAGGTTTATACTCTGGGCTTATATAGGCATTTAATCTATCTACTTGGGCATTTTATTGGCACTGCCACACATGAGTATGTATGTATATTTAGTGCCTATATCTACTATATAATATGGGCTTAATCACTTGTAATGTAAAGCAACCTATTGGTGTTTTTGTACGGCACAGCAATATCTTTTGTTGTAATTGAACCTGGACGTCTTTGTGTTTTGTCTTGGTTTTCCTTGTATCTGGATTGTGCCCCTTCATGGTTTCTATTTCCGTGGCAATTTTCAATTTATGTTTTAGCTATATTGGGTGATGTTATTAGATGTGTATATTTTGTCTTCTGGTATCAAAGCTACATCTATGGGTGTATGTATATCATGCTCATAGAGTAGCTAATATGGGGTGTGCATGGCCGATTGTATAGCTGGTGATGATCTGTAGACAGACACGACGCTTGGTACTAACTCTAGCCAATGTATTTCTGATTCATTACAATCAGTGGAGGCTTAGGCACGGGTCTAATTCCTGGAGATTTTAGTGGCCCAGGTGATGAAATTGAATTGTAACTTCTTCATCTTCCTACACGTGTCTTTATCTACGGACTGTATAGAACAGTAGCCAACCCTGTGACAATGGCATGGGCAGTTCATAAGGGTTGGCCATGCCAGCTATTATGTTTGTCATAGAACTGTGAATGAAGGAATCATGGTGGGTAGTGTTTAAAGCCTTTAGAGTCCAACATAGCATGAACGAAAATTCAGAAATAATAAAAGGCAAACTAACTGATGATCTGGAAAGCCCGTACCTGTTGGTCTTATTACACTTCAAAAGGCTCGGTGAATACATGTCACTCCTGAGTATGTATAGTAAAAGGCAAACTAACTGATGATCTGGAAACCCCGTACCTTTTGGTCTTATTACACTTCAAAAGGTGAATACATGTCACTCCTGAGTATGTATAGTAAAAGGCAAACTATATGATGATCTGGAAATCCCTGCACCTTCTGGTCCTATTACACTTCAAAAGGTGAATACATGTCACTCCTGAGTATGTATAGTAAAAGGCAAACTAACTGATGATCTGGAAATCCCGTACCTTCTGGTCCTATTACACTTCAAAAGATGAATACATGTCACTCCTGAGTATGTATAGTAAAAGGCAAACTATATGGTGATCTGGAAATCCCGCACCTTCTGGTCCTATTACACTTCAAAAGGTGAATACATGTCACTCCTGAGTATGTATAGTAAAAGGCAAACTATATGATGATCTGGAAATCCCTGCACCTTCTGGTCCTATTACACTTCAAAAGGTGAATACATGTCACTCCTGAGTATGTATAGTAAAAGGCAAACCATATGATGATCTGGAAAGCCCTGCACCTTCTGGTCCTATTACACTTCAAAAGATCAATACATGTGAGCCTAAGGTGATCCCTTAACCCTTTAATGACTAAATTTCTTCGAAAAATTAAAAAAAATTCTTATTGAATGTCAATTTGCATGCCAAGAGAAGATTATTTTTGAAAATTTACCACTGTAATGACCGGCTCGGTTACCGATCCAGTCATTTCAGTGGTAAAATTTCTAAAATAGTCTTCTCTTAGCCTGTAAATGGACATTACTCAAAAACACTCCCGAGGCAGGTTTCGTCACGAAAGGGTTAATCCAATTCTTATCACATGATCTTGTACTCACAAAGATTATTTATATTGTCAGCAGAGAGTCAAGGTACAGGTGACCCACTAATGGGAGTTTGACCATTAGAAGAGATACAGGTAATCAGCAACCTTGGAAGGTCATACTTATTATTATCCCTAAATCCCTTCATTTTGTCTTTTTCAATTTGTAATAGCCAAAGAATTAATTCTGCACACATGCACACACGCGCACACATGCATACACCTTTCAATCTCAGTGAAGAGTTCTGTAAAAAAAGCCCGACTTATGTTGTGACAAAGTATGTTGCTGATAGTTATTCTTCCTATCACAGGTACGGGTTGTTTCAGTTTTGCTGGACAATATCAGACAATAAACCAGCAGAACATGGCAGAGATGAATGTAAGTGATGATCCGGTGGCAGGATGCATTTCCAAATGTACGAGTATGAAGAGACCCTGTACATTTGCTGTCATAACAGTGAAAAATAACAGAATCTACTGCCTTCACACCACATCTATACCAAATGAATGGAATGTGGTTGAAAACAACGGAGTCACATTTGTGTTTAGAAAAGGAGGATGTGGTGTCGGTAAGTGTTTCTGTAATAAGTTAGTATATGCTTATAGACTTATCGCGCTCCAATTTGAACAAAATATAGATTTTGTTTAAACCATGTCAGTATATGTTTGTGTAATCAGTTAGCAGACATTTATGTAATAAGCTAGCAAGTGTTTTTGCAATAGGTTAGTGAGCGTTTATATAATAAGTTAGTATGTTTTTGTGTTTTGTCGATTTATATGCTTTGAATCCTGAATTCCCAGAATCCCAATTTCAGCGTAACCATACACGAACGCTGTTGAATATTTTGAAAGTAATATGACTGGGGAAGGGCATAGCTCCCAGTCAAATTCGTTTCAAAATATTCATCAGAATGTTTATTAAATTGTAACTTGATCAAAGACATACAATTTGTGTTTCAATAGTTGAGCCTTCTTCATTAGACTAGGCTACGACTTCATAATATGATATAAAACACAACGCTGTTAGTTTATATTTACAATGCGGACTTTACTTTGACACAGCCATCACTCAGACAACTTGATTATACACATTGTAACAGTTTGTGCACTTGGCAGAGGTTTTCAGCTTCATGATGACGAGTTCTAGGTCATTAGGACTGACGTCAGCTAATACATGATATATTTAATTATGACTTCAGATACTTGAGCAAAAGATCACATTCCTCCGCTAGCACATGTGTTCTCTTTGGAAAAATGAAGACGCATATAGAAATGTGCGCGAGATCAATGTCACGTACTGAAATTAGAATTTTGTTCCAATGAACATATTTTTATGAAAGATTTATTTTATTGAATGTTTGGGTCGGTACAATAACTAGGATCCCTCTTAGCATTAACCTTAGGCACGTGCTATATGCCTTTTTACATGTCATTACGTTACCTTGAGAGGAATGATTTCTGGGGAGAAAAACAACGAAGATATTGCAGAAACAATCTGAGAAAATATTAAATTCCATGAGTGGTCCTGGTAGTGCTATGACCACCACACAATTTTTGGCAAATGGTATAATAAAAGTGTCCATTTCGAGGTGCAACAAATTCCAGTCAAATTAGGTTCTAAATGATCAACATTATAATTCTTATATGTGTTGTATTGGAACTGACATGACATCACACACTGTCGTTTGACGTGACAAAATGGTTGCGGCCACAGTTTAACATAAACGTGATGTTAGGCGGGAAATCATTGTGCTTTAGATAAAGGAATGTACACCACAGTACAATATAACACTTGAGATGAGATTAGTGCCCCTTTAAGAACTGTTATTGGTCTTTGTAATAGATGAATACAGAGTTAGCTAGGCCCCGCCCATCTCTGGCTAAGCTCCACCCAAATTTCTCCAGTGCCTTTAATTCTCTCCTCAGTGTTCATAATTACTGGTCTCGATAATGGAAGAATACAGTTTTAGCTATGCCCCGCCCATCTCTGGCCACGCTCCACCCACACTTCTCCCGTGTTGGGATCGATCGATCACTGAACTCCTGACTATCAATTTCCAGAAAACTATACAGGTAAGTGGTTGAATTTTTGGAAACCAATTTAACTGGGTGCTGTTGCTGCACGCACGCACGCACGCACGCACGCACGCACGCACGCACGCACGCACGCACTGTATCTATTCTAATTATTGTTTTTATTTGTCCATAGATGCTGATCAGACAAACCCTAGCGCATCTACACAGGATTCTCGTCAAAATGCAACAGGCTTGACAGGAAATAGGTCTGTGGAAGCTGCCACGACAGGGACATTATTGCCGTTATTAACGCCTTCTACTACTATGCTACCACCACCACCATCAACAACAACAAACCAAACTACTACGGCGCCACTGTCGACCACAACAACATTACCATCAACAACAAAAACAACAACAACAGTACCAACAACCAAGTTAAGACAAGAAACAACGATAAATACAAAATGTTCTCAGATGAGATTGGATTCAAACATCCAACAACGTTTCCGCAAACACCTTCAAACAAAATTGAAAATTTTCCCTAACGGTACTCGTCTACAGTTTCGGTGTGAATTGCTAGGTTTCTATGAGTTTCATGGTGATCGATCATGGCTTTGTGACAACGGCAAATGGACAACTGAAAACAGACATAACACCCACGTCTTAACACGGCCAAGCTGTAGGAAAGTGTACACAAAGGATGGTAAAAACGCATGCATGTACACACGCATACATGCAAATCACTGTCATTTCATAGGATTACCATTATATATATATATATATATATATATATATATATATATATATATATATATATATATATATATATATATAATATATATATATATATATATATATATATATATATATATATATATATGGGTGGGTGGTATTGTGTAAATAGTTCCCTATGGGGATAGAATCGGTGTGGAATGATATTGTGTAATTAGTGTCCTATGGGGTAACGTGGGGGTGGGATGATATTGTGTAAATAGTTCCCTGTGGGGATAGACTGGCGGTGGGATGTTATTGTGTAAATAGTGTCCTATGGGGATAGCGTGGGGTGGGATGATATTGTGTAAATAGTTCCATATGGGGGTAGCGTGGGTGGGTGATATTGTGTAAATAGTTCCCTATGGGGATAGAGTAGAGTGGGGGGGGGAATGATATTGTGTAAATAGTTCCCTATGGGGATAGAGTGGGGGTGGGGAATGATATTGTGTAAATAGTTCCCTATGGGGATAGAGTAGAGTGGGGTGGGGGAATGATATTGTGTAAATAGTTCCCTATGGGGATAGAGTAGAGTGGGTGGGGAATGATATGGTGTAAAAGGTTTCCTATGGGGATAGAATAGAGTGGGGGTGGGGAATGATATTGTGTAAATAGTTCCCTATGGGGATAGAGTAGAGTGTGGGTGGGGAATGATATTGTGTAAATAGTTCCCTATGGGGATAGAGTAGAGTGGGGTGGGGGAATGATATTGTGTAAATAGTTCCCTATGGGGATAGAGTAGAGTGGGTGGGGAATGATATTGTGTAAATAGTGTCCTATGGGGATAGCGTTGGTGGGATGATATTGTGTAAATATTTCCGTATTGGGATGGCTCGGTGGGATGATATTGTACGATGCGGAAGTTTAGGTGCCAGAAAGAGGTTTAACCCCACCCCACCCACCCCACCCCACCTCATAGTTCTCTCTTCCTCTATACCTCTCTCCAGTTAGAGTTGCACATTTCATATACATTGTCCTCGTAGCCTTCATTTGGACATTCTGTGACATAATGCCTATTTCCTAGATCGATTTGACTATTAAACATTAGCTATTTGTAGGAAATAATGAGCCTTCATTCCCCTATAACATAGGAATTTACGATCACTCCTAATAGTTATATTTATAAACTGCACCTTCTCATATTTACCTCACGGTGATTGCCATTCATATGCATTAAGTTAATGCTATAAGACTCAGCATTGATGGGTCTGATTCTTGACATGGCCCCCCCCCTCCCCCATTTCTATCTAATCTCTCTCCACATGTTATGCGTGTTGGATTCGATTTGAAGCTTTGAAACCTGAATTCACAGAATCTAAATTTCAAGGTAACTATGCACACAAGCTGTTACATATTTTGAAATTAATTTAACCGGTGGCTGTTCATGACTATCTCAGCAAGCGCTTCCAGACAAATTAGTTTCAAAATAGTCAACAAAATGTTTATTAAATTGTAAATTTATAAAGACATAAATAATTACGCTTTCGTAACAGACTTTTTGATATTTGTGACTGAGCTACGGCATTTTGATTGTGATGTCAGCTAACATGTGACGTATTTAATACTTGAGTGACAGATCAGATCCCTCCATTAATATCTGTTTGCATTATTATTGATCCACAGGTCAGCTATTTATTAAGTATCAAGTTCACTACGCGGGTGGATACAGGATGAACTGTTACGCAGAATCACATTCTCATACACAGCGTGCATGTTCAATATCTGCTGATGGCCGCTTACTCATCCAAGAGGGATATCAGCTAAAATTATACTGCAGTTCACAAACACCTTCACATACTCAATGGACTCACAATGGTAATGGAAAATATTCTGTTTCATCTCAGTTTTATAGGACAGTGTCTATGGAGAGTCTGAAGTACACTGATTCAGGGACATATACATGCTCGACGAGCCGCCGAAACATCACCATTCGCTTATACGTGATTCCACAACAAATAAAGCTAGGTGAGTCATGTTTTTCTCTTAAATGATAAACAACAACAAAGACATAACAAGACAATGCACATAAAGAGCGATGGCATTGACGCATTTATCACATCTACTATTACTGACATTAACACCTTATCACGTGACACTGAATCTGGCCATTTCCCTTGTCCTACTTTCTGAGACTGAATGGAGGTGCTTGTAGTTCTAGATCTAGCAATATACAAGTTCATGTTCAGAAATTAAGATAACTGTATTGCTTTGTGCCTTTATAGTTATGGATCTAATTTAAGTTTAATTGTAGAATACGGTTGCCATGAAAACCGGTGCTATATGAAGAAGTGAAGATCTGGAGAGAAGTATAGGGTTGAAGTTGGTTCATTATGCTGCCAAAGCCTATGGTAGAAAGGTTCAAATTATAGATCAATGAAGTTCACATATGATATCCTGAAGTCAACCGTGTGCCTTCATAAACGTCATGACAGGTATAATGTGTGACTGACGACGTCATGACAGGTATAATGTGAGACTGATGACGTCATGACAGGTGTAATGTGTGAATGACGACGTCATGACATGTGTAATGTGTGACTGACAACGTCATAACAGGTGTAATGTGTGACTGACGACGTCATGCCAGGTGTACTGTGTGACTGACGACGTCATGACAGGTGTAATGTGTAACTGATGACGTCATGACAGGTATAAAGTGTGACTGACGACGTCATGACAGGTATAATGTGTGACTGACGAGGTCATGACAGGTGTAATGTGTGACTGATGACGTCATGACAGGTGTAATTTGTGACTGACGACGTCATGACAGGTGTGATGTGTGAATGATGACGTCATGACAGGTGTAACGTGTGACTAATGACGTCATGACAGGTATAATGCGTGACTGAGGACGTCCTGACAGGTGTAATGTGTGACTGATGACGTCATGACAGGTGTAATGTGTGACTGATGGCGTCATGGCAGGTGTAATGTCTGACCTGATGACGTCATGACAGGTGTAATGGATGACTGACGACGTCATGATAGGTATAATGTGTGACTGACGACGTAATGACAGGTATAATGTGTGACTGAGGACGTCCTGACAGGTGTAATGTGTGACTGATGACGTCATGACAGGTGTAATGTGTGACTGATGACGTCATGACAGGTGTAATGTGTGACTGACGACGTCATGCCAGGTGTAATGGGTGGCTGATGACGTCATGGCAGGTGTAACGTGTGACTGATGACGTCATGACAGGTGTAATGTGTGACTGACGCTGACAAGCTAACATGACTCACAATGGACCTTTCCAAGTTTATCCATCCATCATATGACGTCATAATCAACTACGTGGTGTGTAAGATGACGTCATAATCATGACGTCATGAATGATTCGAAATAGTCCGTCTTTAGCGCTTAATAGTCTGACACGTATGTCTTTACCATTTAATAAATATTCCAGTCAAATTAGTTTCAAAATATCTAACAGCTTACCTGTAGAGTTTTCTGGAAATTGACAGTTAGGGAGGACAGGGATCGAGTGATCCCAACACGAGCGAGGTGTGGGTGGAGCTTAGCTAGTGATGGGTGGGGCATAGCTAAAACTGGAAAGGTCGATTGTTGATCAATGGTCAGAGATTTATCAAAGTGATTTCTAACAGACACATGGTGGCACGAGGAACCTTATTGGTTTCGTCGTCAAAAGGGTCAAGCTATTGCGACCTTAATACGGAAATGTGGAAATGCGTTTCTTGATGATAGCTGGTGTATATTGCTTTTGTTGCCCGAACAAAACCATTGCTTTAGCTGTCAAAATATCAAGGTCATTGTGACCTAATTATCAAGGTTGTGTTTTACTGAATGCATCGTCATCAGACTTGGCCTGCCAATTGCCCCTGAAATTGCCAGATTATAACTTGTTTGGTAACATTGAGGGGATATTCCTGTCCAGGCCTACAATATCGCGCTGCCATGACATCGTCACAATCTGCGCGATGGTGGAATTGGAGATTCTGTGGTCTCTTGATGGTATAAAATGTATGTGATATGTTGATACTCATCTAGTAAATGTCACAATGTTTTATATAACTACCGATGTTCGCATATGTCTGTTGTCGACGCAACGGCTCCATTTATTTCCCCACGTTTTAAAAAAGAACAGTGAGTATTATACCACTCCTCAAACCTGTGCATGCGTGCGTCCATGCATGTGAATGCCAACCGCCCCCACCCCACCCCCACCCCCACCCATCCACCCCACCCACGCCTGTACGTGCTTGCGTTCTTGTGTGTGAATGCCATCCCTCCCGCCTGCGCGTGCTTGCGTCCTTGCATGTGAATGCTATCCCTTCCGCCTGTGCGTGCGCGCATCCTTGCATGTGAATGCCATGCCTCCCGCATGTGCGTGTGTGCATTCTTGCGTGTGAATGCCATCCTTCCCGACTGTGTGTGCACGCGTGAATGCCATCCCTCCCGACTGTGTGTGCATGCGTGAATCCCATCCCTCCCGCCTGTGCATGCATGAATCCTTGCATGTGAATGTCAGCCCTCCCGCCTGTGTGTACATGCGCCCTTGCGTGTGAATGTCAGCCCTCCCGCCTGTGTGTACATGCGCCCTTGCGTGTGAATGCCATCCCTCCCGCCTGTGTGTGCATGCGTCCTTGCGTGTGAATGCCATCCCTCCCGCATGGCGTGTGTGCATCCTTGCATGTGAATGCCATCCCTCCCACATGTGCGTGTGTGTGTCCTTGCATGTGAATGCCATCCATCCCGCGTGTGCGTCCTTGCGTGTGAATGACATCCCTCCGGCCTGTGTGCGCCCTTGCGTGTGAATGACATCCCTCCCGCCTGTGCGTGTGTGCGTCATTGCGTGTGAATGTCATCCCTCCCGCGTGTGCGTCCTTGCGTGTGAATGACATCCCTCCCGCCTGTGCGTGTGTGCGTCCTTGCGTGTGAATGACATCCCTCCCGCCTGTGCGTATGTGCGTCCTTGCGTGTGAATGCCATCCCTCCCGCGTGTGCGTCCTTGCGTGTGAATGACATCCCTCCCGGCTGTGCGTGTGTGCGTCCTTGCGTGTGAATGACATCCCTCCCGTCTGTGCGTGTGTGCGTCCTTGCGTGTGAATGACATCCCTCCCGCCTGTGCGCGTGTGCATCCTTGTGTGTGAAGTCATTGTAAAGCAACTCCTCCAAAACCGTTGGATGGAATTCAACCAAATTTGGTATGCGAGTTACCCACATGAGTGTGGAGTACAAGGGGATATGTACATCCCGCCACCACCACCACCGCACCCCTCCCAACCATCCACCCTTCGCGCTCGTCTCTGCACACCCACCCCCACCCCGAGGGGTCAAAAGTTCAAATCGGTTGTAATGCAATGCCTCCGAAATCATTGGATAGCCGAATTTGGTATGTTGTGTCCTTGAGCAAGTCACTTAACTCTGCGTTGCTCCAGTCGACCTAGCTGTAAATAGGTACCCTAGATGACACCTCTCTGTGTGCCGTATGTGGCAGCCTAACTTAGACTGCCAAATGAACAGGGGATCAGATGTACAGCGCTTAGAGCATGCAATCGCATGGAGTCCAGCGCAATATAAATGCACTGTCTGTCTGTCTGTCTAATATTTGTGGTAAATGAATGTTTTCGAGACCAAGATATAAATAAATATAAACTTATAGCCCATTATGCTGATTCCATGCTAAGAAGCTTTTACTAGGAAAAGCTCACAAAATGATACTCAAACCTCATCAATTGTTTAGATTCAATAAAATTGTAAAAAGACATAAAAAGAGGAAAATCACTCACTTTCACCAGCTATATTTAATGTTTGGATTAAGGAAACTGATCTATAGAATCCACGCACCCCAACCCCCCTCCCTCCCTCCCTCCCTCCCTCTCCTTGCCTGCATGCCTGCCTGCCTGCCTCTCTCTCTCTCTCTCTCTTTCTCTCTCTCTCTCTCACTCTCTCTCTCTCTCTCTCTCTCTCTCTCTCTCTCTCTCTCTCTCTCTCTCTCTCTCTCTCTCTCTCTCTCGCTTTCTCTCTCTCAACGGTAGTTATCTCCCATTTCCCAATCACTTAGTAGTATACACTCTCTAAAATAGACACATTTATACATTTGTAGTAGAATAATATGGGCTAACTGGCCGCTCGATTTGAGCAATCACAGAGATCGTAACATTTTTTTCCTGGTCAATGGACGTTTCCAAGTTTATCCATCCATCATATGACGTCATATGACATGATACTCTACTAATTGACGTGTGTGATGACGTCATAAATGACTCAATATAGCCCGTCTTTAACGCTTAATAGTCCGACACGTTATACGAATTGTATGTCTTTACCATTTAATACATATTCTGTTGACTATTTTGAAACTAATTTGACGTACGCTGTTGCTGTCATATGTAGCAACAGCGCCAAGTCAAATTAGTTTCAAAAGACTTAACAGCTTACCTGTATAGTTGTCGGGAAATTGATAGTCAGGGAGTTCAGAGGTCGATCAAGCCCATCACTGGCGAGGTGTGAGTGAGTATTATAGGACGCCGGTTGGCGCCGATTCTGATAGGGTGTTAGCGATCACGTGACATTCCTTATATGGTCATGAGCCACGCCCCCTTCATAAGGGGTGTGGCTCATACAAATATAAGGAGTGTATGGCTAACAGCCTGACAAAATCGCCATCTACCGGCACCGGTTTTTTCAGTATTAATGGTTGAATGTTACCCCACTCCCTCCCCTATCTTATGACTCCTCCCACCCTAAGAAGGACTGGGTGATAAGTCATAAGAGGGGGAAGGGTGGTGGGAGATCTGTTAACACACGTCTTGGTATATCAAGTAGTGAATTGATGAAGTTACTACTGAAATAGTCGATGTGAACGCTTAGGCTGCCTGTGAGCAAGTGATATTGGAGATAACTTGATGAGGGCTAACATAGATTGAGCTGTCAATCATGTTTCAATGCTCGCTTCTGATTGGCTGTCAGTATCTGATGACTACACTGGTCGGCACCAATATGCAAATGAGCTGGCTGCTGACTAAGTACACCGGGCGGTGCCATTTCTGATTGACTGTCAGAATCTGCTGACTAGGTACACCGGTAGGCGCCACTTCTGATTGGTTTTCGGTAGATGCCTTATGTTAATGAGCTCTTTCGCTGATTTATGTAAAATCTAAAATAGATATGAGTTTTTCCCAATGATTTTGGCGCTCTGTCAGAATGATTGATAGTTTCTCTGCTCTTTTTGCAGCTGTGTTTAGACGTTGGCGCCATGTTAGAATGATTGATTATTTCCCACTCTTTTTAATGTGTTTAAATGTTGGTGCCATTATGGTTGATAATTGTTTCTCACTGCAACTGCTCCATATCAGATTTCAAAAAGCAGAAATTTATAAAAATGTTAGTTCCTGTTCTGATTTAATAAAAATATCGTAATTGTGACACATCCCCTTTAATATTAACCAAATTACAAAAACGTACATAGCCGTTCATATACCGAAATAAAGACATTATTATTATTATTATTATTATTATTATTATTATTATTATTATTATTATTATTATATGGCTCATTTATATAGCGCTTATCAAAAAAATTGCTCTAAGCGCTTTACACTAGTTAGTTATTTAAAAATTATATGTAATTTTAAACAACCAGTCATTAAAAACTATCTGTAAGTAAACAATCGGTCATTGGTAAAAACAATATAATTAGTAAAAGAACGCTATGGGTAAAATGTTAAAAAATTAAACTAGATTTTATATGATTAGAATGGAAGGTGCGCTTGTAAAATAGTGCTATAGCAATATAGTTTTAAAAAATTAACAATTATACTGAAGTTTTAAAATATGCGTTTTTAGTCCTTTCCTAAAACCGTTAACATGTGTCATTGTTCTGAGAGCTATTGGTAAATCATTCCACCAGACGGGTGCCATTTTGTCATCCTGACCCTAACTAATACCAGTTCATGCTGGAAAATTAGTTATTTAGACACCCCTCCCCCCCCCCCCCCCCGCAAGCCAAGCTGCAGCCCATTGTGCTCCTCAACAGCATACGGAAAATCGTATCCAATGTTACTCTATGCCGTATCCGAGACAAGATCGATGACTTCACCGGATCATGTCAAAGTAGCTTCAAACGTGTACACAGCTGCGCAGACATTGTATGGTCTCAACGCATGCTTCTGTCGGTAGTCATGCCCAAACACTGGGATTTTCTGTCGGTAGTCATGTCCAAACACTAGGATTTCCACAAAATGGGTAAACTAAGATCCTAGATGTACTGCGTCAAGCCAGTTGCAATGAAGATGAGCTACGACTAGTGAGACTACTGCTTGTAAACACCAAGCTGAGAGTACGAGTCAAGTCAGTGACGTCTGTAGAATTTGAGGCATTAATCGGCTCCCCACTGGGAGATGGTCTATCCCATGTGCTTTTCACCTGTTACCTTGTTGCTGTATTGAAATCCGTGCGGAAACATTCCACAATCCAAAGCCCCAGTGTCAATACTGGGTATGCCGCAAGAGATGGAATATGCCGACGATATGAATGAATCCAAAACAGAGTTCACCCACATATACCTATCTACAGAGCATAGCACTAAAGAAAATGATGATCCACTTTGTGGCGGCGAACCATGGAGGAAAAGTACAATCCTAGGCTCGCTGTTTTGCAGTACTGCTGACATTGGAGCCAGTAAATACAAAGACAGGAGAGGACGTCATTGCATAAATATGCTAACCGTGCTACGAGGTGACCTCAAGAAAGAAGGACTCGGTACACTCAATTCAAGAATGGACCTGAGGAAGCTACGGATTTTGGCGGATGACAAGACACAGTGGGCAAAAGCGAAGAAGGACTGATTGCAGCTGTATGATGTTTCTACTAATACTGCCACAGAATACAGTAATCATACATTCCAGTGTTCAATTTTCTCAGTTTCCTATAAAGGCATCTGATTTTTCAAAATGTCTAGAGGCACAACCCCTGTGTAGGCCTACATATATATATATATATATATATATATATATATATATATATATATATATATATATATATATATATATAAATTAGTGATGTAATTTGATATTGATGTAAGCTAGCGATCTCAAACGATGAACCTTTTATTCTATAATGTCCTAAACTGATCCGAAATGATTTTCCTTAATCGATTTTAAAACAAGAATCTAAACAAATTTAAGAAAGGAATTTTGAGTACGTCAAGATAAGGCCAGAAATTTAACTTATTGAAAATGAATTCGTTAGCTTTACGGGATCTTTAATGCGTTGTATATTAGGTGTTGAATGGCAGACAACTTTGTTAGAGCGGGAGGGAATCACAACAAGATAGTGGTTGCAGGTAGACTCATTTTTTTCTTCATATTACTTTCAAGTAGGTCTATATACATCTATGAAATCTAATTTATTTTTAAATTTCAAAAACTAAATATACTACCTTCGCAAATGTTATATAGAGAAAAAAAATCACAAAGAAAACATGACAATAATTCCAAAAAAATTCTAGTACAATCATAAATCTTCCATCACACAAGGTGATAGGTATAATTAAACTAATACAACAAAATACAGCTTACTTTCCCACTAGATCTTGTAACCCAACCCCTAAACCATATTAATCACTTCCATATATTTCTAAGATCACTTCCACATATAAATTTTCAAATTTAATTTATCCTTAATTATCAAAAAGTCCTAAAATTTTTGACATTATGCTGGGTTGTTTTTTTCTAATTAACCTAGATTTCTGAATTTAAATGTTCATAATGTCACTTCCTAAATGGTCGAGAAAATATTCAACTGCACGTCTCAATTCTGCCTCTCTGCATTGGCAGTTGATTACACCGGTTACGCCGAAAACTGCTCTTCTTTCCCCAAGAACTCTAAATTTCTACATCATTCCAAAGACAATCTGCCTCAACCACACATTCTGGTCGTACAAGTAACGGTTACGGGTAACAAACACCCCCTGTAGCTGTGGACATTTAGAGGACGAACATGGTCTCAGTCAACATATGATAGCCCAATGGCCCTCCTATGCTGCTCCACCAATTGGAGATGTGTTGTCAGCTGGATTACAATATGGCGAATGCATGTGGTTCTGCCTATCGCAGACAACCTGCACGAACTATTTTTCCAAATCTCACACACAAGGCAAAATAGTGCCAGCTTTAACCAATCATACAGACACCATGCCATTGTTTTGCAGTCATCTACCAATGCCTATCTTGAACACAGCCCTTGCCGTACAATTTGCAAGAATTTTCCTGTAAATCATTGATATATTCCTACGCCGGCAGTGCAGATGGCTATTGCACAGACTCATGCATGAAATGACATCCACACACATACGTCATCAGACTTAAAGTTACCATACCGCAACAAAAATATGAAAAATTTAAAAATAAAGAAAACACTGACAACCACGGTGACGCAGTGACTTCACCAGCGGTGAAATAACTCCGTCAAAATTATATATATTATCTGGCTAGACATTACCATTTCAACTCGCAGTACCTCATGTATATGTCTCAATCAGCTAATATGAAACCTGCCGTATATATTGTAAGCAATTTCCCTGAGATGTGTTGTGGACATACTATAGCACTATTAGATTTCAAAATAAATAACTTCTTCGAAATTTAAAGCCAACACACAAAGAGGATTCCTAAAGCATTAAAGTTCAGCAATGGAAAGAATGGGATAGCAGACCCATTTCTCCACACCACATTCACTTAGCATAACAGCAGTAGTTAAGGGTGGGGCTGAGCGGCATTGTTCTTTTCGTTGGAATGTGGTTTTAACCAATCAAAACGCTCCATTTCATTTTCTAGCGTTTGGAGAACAATGGCGCACAGGGGCACACGCATTCTAGAGAACAATGACGTCTATAACGCCACGTTTTTCTCGATAACAATGACGCACAGCCGCACACGTTTTTGGGGATTTTCAACACTCTGGAACGTTCTATTATTTTGAATTAGTTAACCCTTGAAAGTTTAAAAGTTGTGTATTTTACGTTTTAACGTAGTGGCGGCGGTCCCCCCCCCCTCCGTGGTTATCTACCGTTGTAAAAATAATAGAGTTTGATGAGTGATAATAGTAGAGAGTAATGTAAAAAAATAGAGTTTAAGAGGTGGTCTGATAACGGAGGTCGTAGGAGGAGGAAGGAGTATGAGGCTGAGGAGGGGTGAGGAATTACGGACAGATATTGATGTTTGAAAATAATTTGACTGTTTCGTCGGTAACGTTATTAGTAAACTATTTTTGTTGTATATTTTGAAAACATTTTGACTTTTAACCGTCATTACGCGCAAATTGTTTTAAAATACTTAATATTGCATTTGCAATAACGTCAGTCGTTTTAGATTTTGGGAACAGTGACGAAGTGCGCGATATCGGTGTTATTTTGAAAATGTTAACCCTTAAAAGTTTAAAAGTTGTGTATTTTACGTTTAAACATAGCGGCTGTGCGCCCGCCTCCGTGGTTATCTACCGTCGTAAAAATAATAAGAGAGTAATGTAAAATAATAGAGTTTAAGAGGTGGTCCGATAACGGAGGTCGTAGGAGTATGAGGTTGAGGATGTATAAGGAATTACGGTATTGATGTTTGAAAATAATTTGACTGTTTCGTCGCTAACGTTATTAGTAAACTGTAGAATATTTAGAGACTGCCTGTAAGCTGTTAGTAAGCAACAGCTACCAGACAGATTAGTAACAAAATAGATTTTAAGAGGTGGTCTGATAGTAAACTGTAGAATATTTAGAGACTGCCTGTAAGCTGTTACTGTCTTAGCAACAGCTACCAGATAGATTAGTAACAAAATAGATTTTAAGAGGTGGTCCGATAATGGAGGTCGTAGGAGGTTGATGATGTATGAGGAATTACGGTATTGCTGTTTGGAAATAATTTGACTGTTTCGTCGCTAACGTTATTAGTAAACTGTAGAATATTTAGAGACTGTCTGTAAGCTGTTAGTAAGCAACAGGTACCAGACAGATTAGCAACAAAATATTAAAAATAATCTTGTATTAATGGTATGTTCGGCTGGAATGGTAACCAAGACTTGGTGGTGATGGATTGTATCCTGGTTTAAAAAAGTTAACCCTTTCACCAATGAATCTATATCTCATTTTCATCGATACCATACAGGTAAACTGTTGAATATTTTGAAATTAATTTGACGTCGCTAACGTTATTAGTAAAACTATTTTTGTTGAATATTTTGATTGACTTTTAACCGTCATTATGCACAAATTGTTTTTTAAATACTTAATACTTCATTTACAATAATGTTTCAGAGGTGGTCTGGTAAGTGAGGACATAGGATGAGGAGGAGGGAGTATGTGGTTGAGGAGGGTTGAGGAATTAGGTCAATGCTCGATATTGATGTATATTTTGAAAATAATTTGACGGTTTCGTCGCTTACGTTAATTTATTAGTAAACTATTTTGTTGAATATTTTGAAAACGTTTTGACTTCTAACCGTCATTATGCAAATTGTTTTTTAAATACTTAATATTTCATTTGCAATAATGTCAGTCGGTTTAGATTTTGTGGTTGCACGATGGTTAAATTGTGGCCATTATGTCTCTGAGGGTTCCGTTTATAGAATTGTATGTCGAGCGTACTTATGCTAACAAGATTATTTGTTGCGTATGATTTAACCATACGTTTTGAATATCCGTGAGATCAAGCTTGAATCGAGATACAAACATACCACCCACGTTAGTACCTCAAGTCTCGTACTACGTGGTTTTTAGAAATATTCAAAATTACTATTGAATTATCACCGACTCGCTAGGAGATTTTACTTTGTACTTGCGAATGCGTACAGCTTTGTGCTCTGGATACAATATCGCTTCGTTTCCTAGTTCTTAGCCTAGTGGACATATTGAAGATTTCGGGTTGTCTACCCTTGTTGATGACGTATGCTCTACCCCCTTCGATGAAATCTTGTACGAATGGTTGCTGCAACAACCGGTTCCACCGATGAAGATGGAGCGGGACACTAGCTCGCCTCGTAGGTACAGAGACCTGACGATATTTATATTAGTGCCTGGGCCTGATCTAACTGCGTGTTTTCAGAACGATTGGTTCGACACGGTGGTCTTCCGTGTTCTCCAGAATAACAACAAATATATGACAAACTTTTGCCTTGTTTATATCACACAGTGCTCGTTTTACTTGCTAACTTTAACTATACAATAAACCTACAAAGTTGGTAACTTTTACTGTTACCTAGCGATCTATTCACAATGATTAAATATTACAATTCAATGTTTCTTAAGTTTTCCTAACTTTCAACCAGCTCTTGCCTACTTAAAACCATTCAGCAAGAGTTTCACAAGGTGCGAGGTGGACCGAACTCTCGATTAAAAGTTAAATTCCCCCTTACGTACTATCTCAGTTTCTCTGCTCCCTCCATCTTGGTTTCACACCGCCGGAGGTTGCTCTGATTCTCATTGGATTATGACATCATTTTGACCAATCAAGATCCCGTCCCTCCCTCCCGGGGAGGGTGCCCTCTTACCTAGCACCTGCGGTTTGGCTGGATTACCATGCCATTTCTGACGAATGCCCTGCCAAGAATGATGAACGGTTGTTTGATAACAAGGGTCTGGGCCGGACTATCATGCCATTTCTGACGGATACCCTGCCAAAAATGACGAACGCTTGTTTGATAGCGAGGCTTACTGGTGGATTAGCACGCCTCTACAATTAATATGTTTTTGATAACATCCCTCGATTATGTCCTAGCACGCCTCTACAATTGATACGTTTTTGATCGTAAGTTTCGATTGTGTACCTACCGCCTACAGAACGCTACCCTGTCCATGTCATGTTCATTGCCTATTAGTCAACAACTTATAGAATGTTAGAGTTAATCGGCACACGAGTTACCATTCCTCATAGCCGGGTTATTCTCGGCTTATCTGGTCCCACAATCTGTGAGAACACAGACCGCTACGTAACTAACCAAGTCCGTTTGTCCTATCTAATCTCTTTGATTGATTCCAACCTGGTGCTAACCATACTCGATTCGCTATCTGCGAAGCGGTACCTGCGCACTAGCTGGCGCCAGTGCTGATAATATATATCCAAATAATAAGATGCTGGTAATGCATCTAAGTATAGATGATGATCAGTGCTAGTAACGTATCTAAACATAGCCGCTGATCGGTACATCTTAATATACATGGTGACATAGTCTATTAGCTCCCCTGGTATTCACACCTGAATTTTACTCGGGACTTACTCGTACATATAAGATGTCCAGCAGGGTCATGACTTCCCACAAGACAATCCCATATCTACATATGCCCCTCAACCGAAGTTAATTAGCCGTCTCTTAAGACCTAAAGAGAGTGATAATTAACTCATTGTGCACCATCAACAACCTAAACCACGCCCTACCAGAGTCCTCCAGACTATGTCATACATCCGACTACATCATATCTTAAATCCAACAATGTTAACTAAACATGTCCGGGTAATGGAATATCATGCGCAATTGACCGTCCCCGGAAACATAGGAAAACAGCATAATCCTATACAAAGTACGAACTTGTCTGGGTAATGGAATATCATGCGCAAATGACCATCCCCGGAAACACATTAATAGCATCATTAAATATAACGGTATAATATGCTTAATATAGTAACAGCAATAAGATATTGAATCCACAGTGCAAATACCATTACAAATCATGTTCAATTAATAAACAACAATATAAAGTCATTTTCCTAACATGAAGTGTTCCACATACAGCACATGAAATTCACTCCAAAATGTCATTAGGATGATTCCACTCGGTCACTAAGATCCACGTTATGTGCACCGATGTCATTGCATAGCTCTACGTCTATCCCATGGTCAGCCGTCGGGTCGATCTCAGTCCTGGCAACAGCGTTAGGCGACGACCCGGCCAACATCTCCACCATTACCAGCAGGGCTGCAGTTCCCCGCGGTCGTGGAGGATGAATATGATGTGGCGCACTACTATGGGCCGCAGGTGGCTTGCATTTGATCCAATTCCACATGTGGTTCAAAATACCACATTTATATAATATAAGCACTATCACAATCACCACAACGGAGGAGGCCGTCGCATATGACACAAAAGAGCGTACTCCAATGCCATCGACCATCACTGGGTCGATCGCGGACAGCGGTGCTAGCGGCACGCACTTGGATTTTTGTAAATGGTTCCAGAGTTGCATCTTCAAGTGATTCACACCATGGACTGGTTCAGAACTTCAACCACATCCAAATGGGGCATCTCAATGGCCAGGCCAACCCGAGTGTACGTCCTACTGTAAGAGGCAACAGGCTCGGATTGCCAGCCTTTCCCGCTATAACCACACTCACCAGACATTAATCCATACACTCCATTACTCACCACACACCGGTCGGTCAGTCGTCCATCGCAGTGTATATCCATTGTTTCACCGAACGTTTGCAACACTACGCCTATTTTCTTATCAGCAAACAGTTTGCTAGATGTTTCATTTGATTCGGAAAGCTGAATATTACAAGCACCGTCATTCGTGTTGGTTAACAGGCTTACAATGCATGGAACGTGGGTCTTGTCGACCCGTAGTGGACCATGACACACTCGGGGCTCCTCCCCGCGACATTCGGATGGCGTGAAGTACCATCCAGTCTTGGTGTCAAGACCAATACTGGTTCGCGCGATCAGTACTTGCATGTAGTATCCCCTCGCACTTAGCGGTTCCGGCCACGCATGCAACCCGTATTCGATATATTCGCCTCCATCAATTAGCGGTAATGTCGCTACGTAATGGAGTCGTGAGTCGTCTTTCCATAACGGATACACGACCACATTGCGGTAGTACCACTGATACGGACGTATCAGTCGATTTCCCACACTAATTTATTTGGCCACGGAATTGAGGTCAGCAGGACTGAATAATTCTTCCGTTAGTCTACCTAACTCTAGGGACGCCGTTTGTCTATGAAACTGTGCTGCTGCCTTCTGGTAGCTATACACTACACTTTCGGCAGAGTCAATAATGTGTCCAAGTCGCACTAATGCGTATAAGTCGGCATGTCGGGCGGCGTGCACCTTAAACACATCGCTCACATTTCTAGTTAATTCCACTAGGCCGGTGGTAATCTCGTTGATACGGTCAACGTTGGTATTGATCCCTACGAATGCCAGTTTCACATGGGACGCTAGTTTGTTGGAGAAATGTACCAAACGATTCATGTCCCTCAAAGCAACTTTGACTACCTCTTTAATTGCATCTATATCACCAGAGGTAGCGGTACCGAATAGGGACTAGGCTATGTCCCTGACAAAGTTAAATAAGCCACGTTTGCGTCGTATACTGTCCCTACTCACCATAGTTTGTTGTGTCCTAACAGCGATCTTCCTAATATTGCTAACATGATGTTGCAAACCGAAAATGTCTTGAATGCTCAACGAAGTCTTTCGACCGATGTTCGCAATAAGAACACGAAATTGCGCTAACAGTTCAAGAAATTTGGTAGGCAAATAAGGGTGGTCGATAGACACCACTACGGTCCATTCAGCCCGGATAACAGATATATCCTCGGGGTTAGTTATCATTACCCCGTTCGGTAATCTATGTACACTAGACTCTTTACACAGTCCATTTACTAAACTCACTAGAGCTATCACTACACCTAATCGTAAAATATACATGATTCCACGCTCAGTGATGTTTACTGGTACAGATCATAGATAGAAGGATAATTAGCGGCGGCTACGTCACCTTATAACTGCCTCTATACGATCGATGAAGTCATCGTACAGGGCGCGGCCGAATGCTGTCGGTTTCGACCTCAGGATCATGACTGCGCTTGCGCAGAAAGTGGCACGGCGCTGGCAGCATTTCCATTGGTTCTGGCACACTCTCGGGTACCTCCTCCGAGCTGTCCATCACTACCGGGGGAGGAGTCACGTGAGTTTCCATTGGTGACTCATGGTTTCGAGTCTCACTCGTACCAGGTTGACTGATGTTATTATCAACCATCCTACCCACCTTGCTCACCCTTGGCTCATCATCAGAAGCTGGTCGCTTCCTACGAGCTCTCTTACCAGGGGTTGTCCTAGGGTCGGACTCGGGCTCTTCTTCGGACCTTGGGATTACCAGCACCCTGGGATGATGGCTATCTTTCGTACCCTTCGCAGGGTTACGAACAGGGCGTGGCCGTACCTTGTCCCAGCACATTTCTGAGTCGACTACGCGTAACTTAGATATATTCAGTACGTGCACCTTCCCAGACCTTTGATGCCGGACATGAGCCACTGGCCCGTTGATCTTAAAGATCTCATATTCGGGGTCACTGTGAGAGGTTAACTTCATGCGTTCCTCTGCCTTTACGACCACCGAATCACCCACCTTAAATACACAGCGTTTGCACGCTTGTCAATCTGCACACGGTGGATTTCACGAGACCTAGCCGTTTCCATACGAGCGCGCATCAGGGCATTGTTGAGACAGGTCAGTCTCTCACCCAGATCCTGCGATGCGTCTACTGGAATAGCAAACGGCAGTCTTGCCCGTCGACCGTATGTCAGATAAAATGGTGTATACCCTGTCGTGGAATGACGAGTACTGCGGTAAGCAGTTAAAGCCGCACCCAATTCGTCCTCCCACGTGCGAGAAGCGTTGTTCACCCCTTTCTGGACTAAGTCCTTAAGGGTGCGATTAAACCTCTCGGTACGCCCATTAGTTTGTGGGTGGTAGGGACTCGATCTCCTATGGTCGATCCCATGCTCTCTAAATCGCTCTTCTAGCGACTTAGAGCAAAACTCTTTTCCCTGATCGGTTATCACGATCTCAGGGACACCATGACGTGCGACGTACTCGTTGAAGAATTTGTCCTCAACGTTTTGCGACGTTTTAGCCGGAATCGGATATGCTTCTGCCCATGCAGAACAGTGATCGACTATCGTCATGATATACACATTACCTTTACTCGACTCTAACAGTGGACCTATCAAATCCATGCCGATTATCTGACTCGGATAATTAGCCATGGGCATCTCACTGTACCTTGGTCGGGTAGTGACGGGTCGGTTGACCTGGCACGTCGTACACGTCTCTAGCATACATACCACGTCTTTCCTTAAAGACGTCCATACAAACAAATCTCTTACCATACCGATGGTCTTCTGCATACCTTGGTGACCGGCTCGTTCATGAGCCATCCGGAGCACTTTCTCACGGAACAGGGTAGGTAACATGATTCTGGGGTACTCAGCGTCCAACGCTGAAGGCGTAATTAAAGAATATAAAATACCGTTCTTGACCATATACTCCTCCGGGGTGTTCTTGAACAACTCCGGGTATTCCTTAGTCTGCTCGGCACACAACCCGTCGTAGGGAATGTTGAATACCTCGAGAGGGACATGCGGTAACGCACCCTCGTCCACATCCGGTATGACAAAATCGCCTGTGTCTAAGGTGGCGATCTCCACTGGACAACGTAACCTGGACAACATGTCTGCTCGAATATTCTTCGAGCCTTGGATGTATTCAATCTTACATCCGTACTCGGCAATCAGCACTGCCTAGCGCTGCACTTTCGTGTTCTTAACTTCTCCCACAAACAAACTCTTTAGGGGTTTGTGGTCAGTATGCATGGTGAACTGCGCGCCAAATAGATAAAGTCTAAGCTTCTTCAATGCATATATCACAGCATAAGCTTCCTTTTCTATTACAGGCCAGTTTAGCTGACTGTCCTTCAGAGTCGAGCTTACATACTGTATCACTCGTTCTATACCCTTCTCATCTACCTGTACCAATATTGCACCTATCGCAAAGCTTGATGCATCAGTATATAGTTTATATGGAGCATTTAAATTTGGATAGGTGAGAACCGTCTCACTACACAGCAAGTTTTGCAATTTCTTAAACGCTTGCTGTTCCTCCTTACCCCATTCAAAACGTTTATATTTCTTAGTCAATTCTATCAAAGGCTTAGAAATTTCGGCATAGCCTTGCACACAAGAGCGGTAATAACCTGTAGCTCCAAGGAAACTTCTCACCTCCCCCACGTCGCGTGGCGGTGACATTTCTCTTATGACCTTGACCTTCTGAACCTGAGGAGCCACTCCTAGTGCCGAAACACGATACCCCAACAAGTCCACAGACTCGCGGGCAAACTCGCATTTCTTTTCTTACCCTGTAAATTGTATTCTCGAATCCTACGCATAACCTTACGCAAATGCTGTGCATGCTCAGCCGGGTTTCTTGAATATACGACTACATCATCGACAAAAACATGCAAATATTTTCCCACGAATTCTCGGAAAATATCGTTCATTGCACTCTGAAATACGGCACCTGAGTTGCAAAAACCAAATGGCATCCAAACAAAGTCGAACAAACCTTCACTGCAAACGAACGCTGTTTTCTCTATGTCTTGGCTGTCCATTGGTATCTGCCAATAGCCAGACTTCAAGTCCATAGTCGAAAATATCGTTGCGCCGCGCATCGAGTCAAAGATATCCGTTATATTCGGTAATGGATAACTGTCTTTGCGACATACAGAATTCAACTTCCTGTAGTCAACACAAAATCTCGTGTCCCCATCCTTCTTGGGCATTAATGTAATGGGCGACGCCCAGGGTGATGACGACGGTCTTATGACGCCCGCTGCCAGCATTTCAGCCACTTGATTCTTGACTATATACTGCTTGGCAAGTGGTAGACGGTAGGCTTTCTGCCTTATAGGAAACGCATCTCCTGTTGGTACCGTACACTTCACTTTGGGGACCAATCCTAAAGTGTTTGGACGAACCGTATCAAAGTTATCTGCAATCTCCTCAAGCACTTTGTCGATAGCTTTATATCCAGTCGTTTCTTTACAACTCTAATACACATAATTTGTATGTTCCCTATAGGGATACCTAAAGGGATATATCTGGCCAAACCATACTACAACTTTGGCCCGATAGTCAATCTTTGCATTTCCCAAGTGCAAAGCATCCGCACCAAGCAAACATTCATGCCTCATTCTCGCCACTACCGTACTCGGAATAGGTTGAGCATTATTGAATTTTACTTGGGTCTCCCCCAAAATTTCTATCGGGGAACCATTTACTGCCAAGAGCGTCTTCGCCCTTTTCAATGGCCTAGCATTCAACATGCTACACCATATATCCTTGCGAATCAAGGATGTACTAGCACCAGTATCCACTAAGGCATGCAAGTACTCACCCTGATCCGTTGGACCGTTTTTATCTATTTTCAGACGGATTAGAAACCGCTCGGTCGGTGAATTCACCAACGGTTTCCTCTGTCGTCGTTTGACGGACTCCTCCATCCGCTAACCACCTCCGCGTAACTGTTTCTCTGGAAGGATGCGTCCTGTCCGACACCGTATGAATAACGGCCCTGCGCATCCGTCCCTTCTCCGGTCAATACGAATCCATTGCGGTCTTCATATTCGTCCCGATCGCGAAACTGATTGTTCATGTCCTTTCGGAGGTTACGCAAACAGTCACGGGGTGTTACATTTCTCTCCTGCTGCCGTCGGTCGACGATGTCGATGTCCATGTCGTCGGTGCGTGGTCGCTTGATGGCCCTGCGTGTGGGTGGACTCTGTTGCAGGCCCCAGGCGGAACCATTCTGCAGTGGGCCTATTGATGGGCAGTTCCTCACGTAGTGGCCGTCTTTGCCACACCCGAAACACTTTACCGTTACGGCAGGAGTCGTCTGCCAGTGCATATATGCCCCAAAACAATTCTGGGCCATGTGTCCTTCTCTCCCGTACTGGGAACAGGTCATCGGCGGCGCCAGTCGTGGTTGTCAGGGTCGCTGGGCAGCCTGTCTACTGACATTCTCCCTTGGGTGTACCGCTTGACGACAGTCACTTTTGTAATGGCCGACTCGGCCACAATTATAGCAGGTAATATGCTGCAAGTCTCGTCCCGTTCTGACTGGTCGGGGCGAGGGTGGGGCGCGTTGTTTTTCCTGCGGGGCTGTCTTCTTCGTGGGCTGGGCGGCCCCAGCCACCAGCTTCTGCTCTTTTAACTGCAGGTCGCTCACCAAACCACACAGTTGCTCAATCATTTTGCTCTGTTGAGCAATCTGTTTCTCTAACGTGTGAACTACGCTCCATATTTCCTTTTCTTCCTCGGGACCCACCATGTTTACCTCCATGCTCTCCTCCTGCCGCTCATCTATTTTCATTGCTCGGAGCAGGTCGTCACAGGTGGCTACCTCCTCCGCAATCTCAATAGCGCAGGCCAGGGTGGTGGCCTTCTTTCGGACAATTCTCTTGCTGAGACGGTGGTCGGATAGTCCCTTGAGGTAAATTCCCAAAATGGTCCTCCGGTTGTCAGCGTTCTCGACAGGGTACGCTCGGGCGCTCAGTTACCGATACCGTCTGTTAAAAGTTATGACGGTTTCGTTCTGTCTCTGCCGTACGTCCTCGAGATCATATTCTATCCACTCCCCCTCGTTCGCCGAGACGAAGTTCAGCGTTATATAGTCGTGGAATTCGTCGAATGTGACATCTTCCCTGATCTTGCCCACTAGGAACCCATCTATGGCTCTGGACAACTGCCCTCGTGCCGCTCGGGTGATGACGTAGGCTGGTATGCCCTCTAGCCGTCCCTCATTAGCGACCCATGCTCGCCGGGTCTCATCGAGGAAGGTTCTCACCTCCTCCGGCACTACTCCATCACAGGGATGTATGCGGTAGATCATGTCCCGGATCTCCCTCCGGTACACCCGCTCGGCTTCCCGGCAGTTACTGCTTTCAACAATGGCTCCCGCCATGGCTACGCCCATCGTCTGCATAGCGGCGATGGTTTCCGATCGAAGCTGGTGTGCTACTGGTACTTCCATGGGGGGCATGACAGGGTCCACGCCTCGCTTGGCTGGTGTTGCCATTCTGCGTTTTTACTGATAATGAAGGCTGATAATGATTCTTTGAAGACGGGGTTGTTCAGGGCAGACTACCTCTGTAGTTATCGTCACGGCAGCACCCTCGCGATACTCGCGATGCCGTATGATACGGGTGCTCTCTGACAACTTTGCAGCGTTTATGAATTCTTGTACCCGGTCAGCGACATCGGTCAGTACAATGGCTGAATTAGTTAGCGGTGTTTCTGGTTGGGCCATATATCTTATCTACTCACTGTTGTTACTCTGAATCCTGGCTGGTGAAGCCAATGAAGACTTCTGGTTGTCTACCCTTGTTGATGACGTATGCTCTACCCCCTTCGGTGAAACGTTGTACGAATGGTTGCTGCGACAACCGGTTCCACCGATGAAGATGGAGCGGGACACTAGCTCGCCTCGTAGGTACAGATACCTGACGATATTTATATTAGTGCCTGGGCCTGATCTAACTGCGTGTTTTCAGAACGATTGGTTTGACACGGTGGTCTTCCGTGTTCTCCAGAATAACAACAAATATATGACAAACTTTTGCCTTGTATATATCACAAGGTGATCGTTTTACTTGCTAACTTTAACTATACAATAAACCTACAAAGTTGGTAACTTTTACTGTTACCTAGCGATCTATTCACAATGATTAAATATTACAATTTCTTAAGTTTTCCTAACTTTCAACCAGCTCTTGCCTACTTAAAACCATTCAGCAAGAGTTTCACAAGGTGCGAGGCGGACCGAACTCTCGATTAAAAGTTAAAGTCCCCCTTACGTACTATCTCAGTTTCTATGCACCCTCCACCTTGGTTTCGCACCGCCGGAGGTTGCTCTGATTCTCATTGGATTATGACATCATTTTGACCAATCAAGATCCCGTCCCTCCCTCCCGGGGAGGGTGCCCTCTTACCTAGCACCTGCGGTTTGGCTGGATTACCATGCCATTTCTGACGAATGCCCTGCCAAGAATGACGAACGCTTGTTTGATAACAAGGGTCTGGGCCGGACTATCATGCCATTTCTGACGGATACCCTGCCAAAAATGACGAATGCTTGTTTGATAGCGAGGCTTACTGGTGGATTAGCACGCCTCTACAATTAATATGTTTTTGATAACATCCCTCGATTATGTCCTAGCACGCCTCTACAATTGATACGTTTTTATCGTAACTTTCGATTGTGTACCTACCGCCTACAGAACGCTACCCTGTCCATGTCATGTTCATTGCCTATTAGTCGACAACTTATAGAATGCTAGAGTTAATCGGCACACGAGTTACCATTCCTCATAGCCGGGTTATTCTCGGCTTATCTGGTCCCACGCTCCGTGAGAACACAGACCGCTACGTAACTAACCAAGTCCGTTTGTTCTATCTAATCTCTTTGATTGATTCCAACCTGGTGCTAACCATACTCGATTCGCTATCTGCGAAGCGGTACCTGCGCACTAGTGCTAGTAACGTATCTAAACATAGCCGCTGATCGGTACATCTTAATATACATGGTGACATAGTCTATTAGCTCCCCAGGTATTCACACCTGAATTTTACTCGGGACTTACTCGTACATATAAGATGTCCAGCAGGGTCATGACTTCCCACAAGACAATCCCATATCTACAATATGTACTAATTCCCTTGGGTTATTATTAGAATATCGCGTTTTGGTGCTCGAGTGCTTTATGCATATTTATGGTGTGTTCGCGCATTACTCATATTAACATTAAGCATGGCCGCTTCATTCGTTTTAAGATCATGCGATGTTAGATTTTGTCAATGCCTGTTTCCTCGCGAACTAATAATGTCGTTGGTATGTACCACGAAGAAAGGCGTAACTCTAAGTGGAATATGTGGTTGAATGCGTCTGTATCGTTGGAAATCTGTTACTGATCCATCATCCACAAGGGTGTCCTACATTTTCGCATACGTACCCACATGCACGCACCTGATGCACCAACACACGCACGTACTGCGCATACCCTCACCCATGTTACGATACGCGCGTGACGACGCGCGCGTGATTCTACGCGCATACCCCTTGTCACCCGTGTTCCCTTTTTCCCTGTCCCCTATGCGTGTACGTCGTGTGTGCGTGTGTGCGTCTTTTTATGTACCCGTTTGTGTGTGGGTGTATGTAACATAATTTTGGTTTATTGGTGGCCCCTTAAAAAAGAGGCCTATTTTCCTTATTTTTTTATTTTGCTAACGTAAATATATTTATCTCAATTAATGCAAACGATAACTTCTGTCTTGTTTGCACCACATACACATACAACAATCATTACGAAGTTGGTACTTCGTATGCAACCATTTGTTGTAATTGCATTCGTCCGGATCCGCTGGATATTCTCTCCAGCGGTTACGGATTTCACGCAATGACATTGCAAATGGTTGCCGTACTGCAACCTCTTTATATTGGTTCCATTGGATGCAACCGCAATTAATAGGCGTAGTACCTATCGTTCTCCATCGATCGCATAATTGAGATTCCATTTTACGTGTTTTGAGAAATTCAAAAAGCTGTATGCCTTAATAGTCGCGCGCATTTCGCTTTTATAGCTAAAATTTGAGCTGTCAGTAAAACTATCTTTCCAATCTGAACACGCCATTATTTCAGTCACGTGTCTTTTGTCCACCGCTTAACATCATCGGTTTACAAAACATTACTATCGCACCATGTTTGAATGACATTCCAGTTATAGAAAACTGGAATTGATATGCAGGATTCAATTACAGAGCACGTCATATGGTTTCCTCTGTATTCAAATATGTCCGCATTTTGTCATTGTCGCGATGTGAATACGATTAATTACGGATCTTTGGATCATTGTGGTACGCCTCGCGTGCCTAGTGTACCATTAAATATTTTTTATCAAAATAGCGATAATTGGGGATGGGTGAGGGGTGAGAAGGGAACACGAAGAAATACTAACATATTTTTACAAAATGTATTTTTTATTGACACGTGCATTTTTCTTATGATAAATATTAGCGACATTTATTCACGATAATTAAAAAGAAAACATAGTACATGAATAATTATATAAATATGATCATTTTTTCTGTTTATTCATAATCCTGTGCGTCAGACGTTTCACTATCGAGTCATTTTTGTCTCTGTTTCTTAGGACCCATAATATGTGTTTCATTTGTACACCTCTCGAACGATGGTATAAGAAATATACGCAATAATATCCACAAGTTGTCGTCACGGCTGGTTGAACACGTACATTGTTGTAATAATAAACACGGGCACGGTGTCCATTTTGTACATTTGATATCATTCTTCCGTCAGAAGGGCGTCTTCCATAAGGATCAAAGTATTCAGCATTTCCATTTCTACTGTAATAAACTGCCACCCAATGTTGTCCGGATGTATTACTGGGATGCGTGTTTATTACTAATGAGGCCGGGAGATATTTAATATGTGCGGGTACATTGTCAATTGGAAAAACACCGAGAAAGTGTTCACACGTTTTATTGTCGCCGAATAGTAGATCCTCTATTTCAAATGTATTCAACATATTTGTTAATAATCTGTTAGATGAGTCTAACACTCTTGCTCAGTAGAAGTTGGTTTTGAGGGTATAGCGTACTTGTTTACAAGGCAATGCTCTATGTACGAATATTTTGTAAATTGTTTGACTGTTTGTGTCAGTTGAGGCGGAATGATATAGCATTCCTCCTCAGTTGATATTGCTAGATGATTTTGAGGGCGATGCTAGCATACTTGTTTACAAGGTATGCACGATGTACGAATATTTTGATAATTTGTTGCTGAATATTTTGATAATTTGAGTGGTAGCTGAATATTTTGATAATTGGTTGCTGAATATTATGATAATCAGTTGCTGAATATTTTGATTGGTTGCTGAATAAATTGATTGGTTGCTGAATATTTTGAAAACGATTTGACTGTGTAAATTTTAATTTCTTATTAGGCGATGTTAGGTAAGAGAGAGGTGGTCTGATAACGGAGGTCGAAGGAGGAGGGAGGAATGCTATCTCAGCCACCCTCTGCTCGGCATTGTTCTCCGCGCATGAGTGTGTCTTTATTCGGCCGGTGGTCCTTTAAGAAAATGCAGGTGGTCGCTCGTAGAGGTGTCGCGAGGGATGAGGAGGATGGCTGACGTATATGCTAGCGTATTCGCCGAGGCATCGTCTTGCGCGATATCTCTGTATGAATATTTTGAAAATAATTGATTGTAAGCCGCTGGCGGTTTAGTCACCATTAACCGCCTCCTTGGTTTAAGTCATTTAAAAATGGCAGTCATTTAATTATTAGATTTTCAAAATTGATATGGAAATGGTCATCGTTGACGATCGATGACGTATAATATTATATAGATAGTTTTATCTACCATATTTATGTCTTTAAAGCGTCAATCATTTAATTATTAATTTTTTTTTTAAATATGAACAAACTCCCAGTCATTTAATTTTCCAAAAAATCAGAGTGTTGCGTTAAATGGGTTATAGTGATCTACGTTGTATATATATTTTTATATATAATTTTTTCATACGTATTTAAGGTGATTCTTTAAAGTGGATGTCATTTAATTATTAAAATTTCAAAAATATGAGCAAAATGTGTTCCCCAGTCATTAAAATTTAAAATTTCAGACACGTGCACAGTACGTTTTCCTATGCTATTATATAGATAGTGTTATCTATCGTATTTATGTCTTTAAAATGGCAGTCATTTAATTATAAATTTACATTTATACTACATCGCTCTACTACAAAAAAAAGATGTAAGGAATATTGCGTGAGATGACTAGCGTCCTATCAAAAACTGTCGCGTACTGGCCTCCATATAATGACACATACATGCAGGCGAAAATCTTGATCACGGACTAGACGTGATGGATCAGTTTGTTAAATGGTTTATGCGCATACAAATCTGTGCGCGTTAAAAAAGTATCCAGGGAAATATGTTTTCTCTGACCACCTCGTTATTGTGCATAAAGCATCTATGATTCGCTTTTAACCATTCAATTTGTATGCAAACGCGTTAACCTTCATCTAAAACCCTCAAACATGAAACTAAGCGGCTTCCTACCAGTCATTTAATTTTTTTAAAAGAGAGCAAAGTACATCTCTATGCGGGTAATATATAGCTAAGCCAAGCGATGTTGTATGCATAATATTATATAGATAATAATCATACATCTCGTATTTAAGGAGTGGTCTTTAAAGCGTCGGTAATTTAATTATTAAAGCTTAAAATTTGTTATAAAATGGTGGGAACAATGTCCACCGTCGTCATCGTTGACGAATAATGACGAGCACCCTTGTATCGTTTAACGTATTAGGTGGTCGATGCGGTACCTCGTGGTTGTAGTAAAAAAGTATTTTGAAACTAAGCGGAATCGTGGCTTCCTATGTCAAATTGTCGCATTGAACAGCAGTTTTTTAAGAGTTTGTGCGCACGAAGGCGCTAGTGCGAATTGTAGCTTCCTATGTCAGATTAGTATCAACACTATTCGCTTAAACTACCAATGCGCCATGATTTAGATTTGAAAAATCAGAAAATAGCATCACTGGAATGAGTGTAGGGGTGGTCGCATAACTGAGGTCGAACGGGTGAGGAGGGGGAGGGATGAGGTATGCTAGCGCGGTGATGCCTGGCACGAGGGATGAGGTATACTATCGTACTTGTTTACAAGGCCGGCAATGCGCGTTGTACGAATAGTCTGAAAATAATTTGACTGCGGTGTTAGCAACAACTTTCTATCAAATCATTTCCATGATATTTAGTGAATATTTTGAAAATAATTTGACTGTCTGCATCAACTTTTGCCCAAATCATTTCCAATATATTTTGCTAGGAAGTAGATCACTGGAATGTCTGAAACACCTCGCCAGTCAGCCAGTTAAAGGTAATAAACTAGGACAAATTACCATGTCTGGATACACACAGTATGAATGCATTATGAGTACCTAGTCAATGAGACCCCGACAACAAAAATAATATAGTTGGCTAACCATTGTCTGGACATTGCGGCCGCAACCACCTACTACCAATACCGACCATCATCACCATCACCACCATCACCATCCCTCTACCACCACCAGCACCACCACCCACTAAGCACCAACACCCACCACCAAGCATTAACCCCACCCCATCATCCACCACAACACCTATTTTCATCAACCGCCAACCCCCACCGTCACCACCACTAAGTACAACAGCACTCCGATTTGTATATCGAGTGATGTGGGGGGACCCGGCTGGGAAGCTACAATCATCAAACACGCGCATAAGGAACCAATGTTTTATTTGTATCCATATTTTTACATTGAAGTAAATATTACATATGATAAAACGTATAGTTGCTGTAGCATAAACAAATAGTCAATGTTCAGGAGATCCATTTTATCGATGACTGATTCCTTATGGATCAGATCTATCACCGACAGAATCATCATCATTATCCTCAGCATCTAGATGGTTCCTTATGTACTTCTTGATCAGAAACTCTCTTTTTCGAAAAGCTGAGAAGACTGCTTCATCGTATGCGTACCCCTCGTCGATAAAATCTTTAATTTCCTGACGAATTATTTTAATGAGCGCTGATTAGATAAAGAACGAATGGATGACGCATCACGTGGATTCTTAAACAATACCATGTAGTGACAGTTAACCGATACGTCGCGTTGATTGCGAGACTTGTGAAACAGATTTTGTGCGACAAATATTGCGCTACAATTCTCATGGTGAGAACGTTTTGTAAATAGGTCGGCTACATTCTCGTCGCATTTATTCATCAAATCGTCGAGCACCACCAATGTTCTGCAACTTCTGTCTAGTTCATCATTCACACCCTCTTTAAATTCAACTTCTTTCGCCAAATCGTTATACCCATCTTGCCACGCACCGTAGCAGTACACAATCCTCTGTGGAGGGGGAGTAATGGCATAGGGATCTCTTATTAGCGCTTTTATCATCTCAGTTTTACCGCACTGTGTTGGACCGCAGACAATCATAGTAAATGGGTGATGCAACGACGTATTGCAGTCAAGCGTTGCTACCATTGCGTCGGTACATGTGCGTCCACGTACGACTAAGAAGGTATACGCTCATGCGCATATATATATATATATATATATATATATATATATATATATATATATATATATATATATATATATATATATATATATATATATATATATATATATATACCTTAGACATACGTGGACGCGTGTGAACCGTCACTACGATGTAATATGTAGTTACTCTTCTGCGAATACCTTATCAATGCTTACTGGTTAGCGAACATTACGAATTGTGACATCGGATACTCGTGACGTAAGAGAAATGCTATGTCCATTTAAGAATGTCCCGTAAATTAGGAGAAATGCTATGATTGCGACGTCAGATACTCGTAGGTGAAATGCTATGTCCATTTAAGAATTGTGACGTAAAACTATGAGAAATGCTATGATTGCGACGTTAGATACTCGTAGGTGAAATGCTGTGTACATATAAGAATTGTTATGTAAAATTAGGAGAAATACTACGATTGCGACCTCGGATACTCGAGACGTAGGAGGAATGCTATGTCCATTTAAAAATTGTATCATAAAATTAGGAGAAATGCTATGATTGTGACGTCAGATACTGGTGACGTAGTAGAAATGCTATGTACGTTTAAGAATTGTGTCGTCATATACACGCTACGGAGCAGAAATGCTATGAACATTTAAGTGTATGATTATGACATCAGATACTTGTGCGACGAATCCATAACATCTTTAAATAGTTACAAAAATAAACAAGAACATTTTGTCATGAAATTGAACAAAACCCGTCTAGCGGTGTTTTATTTAAGTATGCGCTATTCAGCTCACTCTATCATTCATTCACCTGGACCATTCTTCTCTAAAGAATAGCGATGGCACGCGCCGTCAGGTGCCTCTGTCAAGTGATAAGCGGCATACCAACGCGTGCAGAGGAGGCGGGGGAGTGAATAGGGAGTCGCTAGCGACAGATAAAGAGATAGAGAGCTAGGTGCTAGTGCCGCACAAACAAAATCCGACTTTAAAACTTTTTTATTAATACAGACATCTACATATCGTTACAAAGATACGAAAAAACACACCAAATACAACATATTTTACAATGCTATGATTGACAAAATAAAACAATTAATTATGTTATTTTAAAAATAAAATACATATTTGATTTTATTAAAAATTATCCGCGTGTTTTAATGCTTAAAAACACGCTGTTAATTTTAAATAAAACTAAATAAATTAATATTAATTATAGTTACGGCGCCAACATCTGTTTTTCATATATTACATCCGCAATGTACCTATACCATTCCGTCATACACATACGGTACAGTTCAGTACAATGTTCGCATATATAGTAATGGCTGGCTAGTCGAGCGCTCGTCTTCGTCCATTTCTAATAATGCTGCCTCATTATACAGTTCAAAATTGTCAATTAGATTAAGGTCAACATCAATCCCTAAACATGAATGTTCACGTTGACTCGGATGATTTACTAGACATCCGTAACAATCTCGCACAACCAACGAATGTATCTTTTCACACAGCATGGATGCGAATAATTTCTGACTAATCATTTGCACATGATCCGTAGGGCAATAATGGTGTGGATGCCCCATAGTTTTACAATAGTGACACAATTTGACACTATCGTCATCGACGAGATTTAGTTCGTCATCGCTTAAAACCTCATCGAGGTACATAACGTCCGTAGTAAGCGTATCGTGATTAGACATCTCTGCGGAATCACTAGTGGTTGGAATGTTATTCATGTTCTCGCTTTTTCACACCGTAAAAGCACTGAGGTATTGTGCTAAACAACTCGTCACCGCTCACGTTGGGTGGCGCGTAAAAGTTAGGTAATGCTGCCAGCAAATTACTCGAGTTCTGTTTCAATAATTCCCACTCGTTGTCTTGCAGGTATAATCCGCAACGTGTGGCACGTGGTTCTGCGTCAGAGCAGAAAAAATAGCGTATGTCAATACACGGAAATTGGTCACAGATAGAAATACGAACAGAATTGTCCAAAGAATATGTAAATAGTATGCCTTCTTTTTTGCGTGCACGTTTTACAGCGTCTTCAAGATCGGGTATGATCTGTAACAGCTGATTAAACGCTGCTATGCTGAGATATAAACCGCGTTTAGTGGGATAACCGTCAGGATGAAACTGCCATAGATCGATACACCACTTTTCGCCAAAACGTATTGTTCGCGCTTTACGCGAATTACCAAGATCACACCAAAAGCCGAGCGATTTAAATATTTAAAGCAAGGATCAGACGACATCGTGGAGAACGAATAATCATAGCGTGAAACTGCTGCATTTATATATCATTAGTAACAATAACGACCATCCGCACATGGATTGAATGACATCTGGCGTAAATACCATGCATACAATGGCGTACAGAGGAGCACGTGCATTACAATGACGTACATAGACGCGCTTAATTTGAATTTATAGAGCGCATTTGTTCGATCAATAACGTACATATTCACGCGGTACAAGACACCGTCTTCTACCGTCGCACACTTTATGAGCAATAACGTGCAAGAACCAACTTTTAACCATTACACGGCTGAGAGACTCGATACACTAAAGTCGATGCGTATTATCGCTGGATGCACAAAATATTTGGAAAACTATCTGACTGTAAGTTCATGGCGTATGACAACAACTTTCAGTCATAATATTTTTGCGGTAATATAAGGCTAGTAATGCATGCGATAACTAAGCATAAGTTATGAATGAGAAAGACATCGATTAATGAAGCTTCGCAGCAATAATACGCGAACCCAATGCACTATGTCTATGCCATATTCGGTTAATAAACCCTTGCTAATTTCAGACATGAGTATAATTCTTCCAGCATTAATTTTGTCATCTCTTAAAGCGAACCGCATGCTCCTCATAATCAATGTACGCATCTTATCCTTATCAGTGTTACACAGACTAGCAATATTTGTTATCATAGCGCGAGAAGCTAGTGCGGCTTCGGCGGACATGGATGACACCGACATTGTTTACGTACTGACTGAAAAAAGTGCACTGTTGCTATTTATATCATGCTAGTGTAACCGTATGGTACTGATGATAAATCTCCCAGTTTCAAAATACGTTTTTTAAAGACGGGTCTGAAAATCTTACTGCTATTTACTGAAAGAATTCTAAAATGATTGGTGCGCGTGATCTTTGATGGATAGCTTAATAGTACGCTATTACTATACGTAATTCCACCATCGTTTATAATTTGATCGATGGATTTTTTCATTGTATCAAAATTAACTTGTTTTGATTGTTGGGTACCGAGCATTAAACCTTTAACCTTCGTCACCTATTTAACGATCGATGGATCGCCTCGACGCTTCGTTTCATAACTATAGTTTTTTGGACCGAGTGCGCAAAAACTTGTTAATTCGTAATCGGAGGGGATTTCACTCGTCCAAGTACCTAGATACCCACTTCGTTCTTGAATGGTCGGCTCACCTTCACGTGTACTAAATACCACCGAATCCGTATCGTGATAGGCTACGCGGCGTCCGAGTAAGGACAAGACTTCGTACAGTTTTATTCGGCCATAGGCTGTGACGAAAGATGCAAGAATACAGTTGGTATTTAATGGTGACTGAACGTACTCGTCATTGACCAAATAGGAGGCCATTAGAAGACTATCGTTCAGGAATGAAATGGAGCCTACAGTTTTACTTTTATCATTCAGAAGGGAGAGTAGACCTTTACGTGTTGATATCATGCTATTCTTTTTATGATCACGAAGAGAAAATCGTCCCCACAAAATATTCAAACAGGATTTAGCGACAAAGCGCAAACCCGTATTATACAATATTTTGGTAGGGTCGAGCTGTATTCCTTCATGTTTATAATAGTCAGCCACGTAATTAGCCTTTTCACTCTCACTACCGACACAATCAGGATAACCGCTACTTTCCTGTTTAATTTTCCAGAAAATGGTTAATGTATTCTGAAAATAACCGATCGTCGCCATGCGGCTCATATTGCGATGACGCGTGATAATGCCATACTTCATACATTTTTTTAATGACATAACCGTTGCGTATAGCTAGCTGTAACTCTTGAGTGGTCCATGTTCCGCATAAACTGCGCTGTTCTTCCGTATGTTCGCATACAGAAGATTGTTCATTTTTTGCGTATTCGTCGCATAGTACAAACATGAGGCGCGAATTTATTCGAGCAGGTAGCACGGGAAAGTATAAATCACGAGGTGGAAGGACTTTGCATTTAATAAGACCAAAGAAGTCATGCACCATCTTATCACTCAAGTCATCGCCTCTTAGAACCGTATATGACCCTTCTGGAAAACTACATTGTTTCATCACTGAAGGATACATGGAAACGCAGTCTAAATATTCGAGTGTGGTATGCTCATCCGCTTCCATAAATAAACAAATCGCAGATGTACGGCCACCGAATAGCGCATCACGCAGTGATATTGGGTGTGCTAAGTCCAATTCGGCGATAAAATCATTTAGCTCAGAGGAATCAGTGACTTGTTTCTTAAAGTCGCATTCCCACATAATTCTCACCGTATATCCACGCGATTCAAATAAAGAAATGCGACATTGAAGCGCGGAATATGCTTCTTCATATGTCTGATCGCCATATGGTGTATATGTCGTATCACGCTTATCACCGCAACAAGCAGACTCGTGTCCGTGGAATTTACAACCTAAGAACTCGTAAAGAATATTTTCAGATACATCAATTCCATCCACATAATGTCCGCATATTTTCTGTTCACCGCCATTTAGCGCATGCGCGATTTGGTGACCCTCGCATTGACTGACCCATTCCATCCATTCTACACCCAAAACACTATAAGCACGTTTTGCTCTTAGTGAGAAATCAGGTATAGTCTGTACGCTCTCAGGTCGAAGCCATAAAGTGCGATAGGCCGCATTACATGCTCCCGCAAGCATTAACCCTGTTACAAATGGGTTTTGACCATCCGTCGATTCAGAAAATAAAGTCTTAAATCTAGACATGGCTAAATGCAAGACGGTTACGTCATCATTACAATATTCGATGAGATTTTTATCGACATCGTAGTGCTCGTGTCTAGATATCTGCTCATTGTACCATCGATCAAATTCGATTAATTCATTCGCATTCATATTTTGTGGACAGGATATCTCCCTCTCGGGAAATGGTATTACCTTACCCCAATATTGAGGTGTGTTGAGCTGATGGGGAAATGTCCCCTTTCGAACAGAAAGATTAAAAGCATCGCCCACCTTACGTAATGAAAGGGGAAAAAAGTTAATGGAATCGATAAACCGAATAGTACCTACGTCAAATGAGAGAACTGAACGACTGCGCATGATAATATTTGAAGGTTTAAGATGCGTATTAGTGGTTTTGCAAATGCATTGAAGGAGTAAAAGAGAATCATAGGCACGAGCATTGTGTGCGATCACCAAGTAGTCAGAGAAAACATATTTCTATCGATTTTTTTACCGACACATGCAGCCTTAACACGTGTCAGCCATCTAACGAACTGATCCACCGTGTCTAACCCGTGAAAGCGAACATATCCATGATTCGTACCTCGATGACATGTAGAGCAATCGTCTTCGAGCGGTTGCTCGAGGCACGCATCACAACATATGTTGGCAACCACGAGATTGACTTTATGCTCGGCTAGAATATTAGTATTGCTACTGTCGATAGGCGATAAATATGTTTCTTTATCGTAAATGATGTATTTTTGAAAACATTTGTAACTACAATTGTCTGCATTCGTACGCATAGAGCTTGCGTGGGATAATGACATAATAGGTTCCTCAATTACTTTATGATAACACGTATGATTTTCAGTAATAACATACTTTTCTGTACACGCATGACATTTTATCATACCACATACGTGTTCATCGTCATCTTTACGTATGCGACTGAAACAGTGGGGGCATGCTGTAACCATTTCGCAGGTCCCATTAGAGAGGTGGTTCGACATACATTGACGGTTATAAAACTTACGATGACAATCAGTACACATTATCTTATGCGTAGTGTCTGTAGAAGTGCAAGATCCTTTATCAGAATAAGGTGTCTGACAACTACGACAGCGCGCAGCGCGTGAGTGATCATTAGAGTATGACGCATTACACCGCGTACAGTAATTACATACCATAAGAAATGCGGCCATAGACGTGATTAAGGATATATGATTATCACGTTCTGAATGCATAAGATTTATGCACGGTAAACTCGGGGAAGCGCAACCGAATAGGCGTTCATGCGTTGACTCTGAGTAGACTTGAATAGAAAATTGATTGCGAAAATGTTCCTGAAATTTGTTCCAATCAGTACTGTTAATTTCGCGTACAGGAATACTACAAGCTGTATGATATTCACGCGCCATATGCGTCAAATATGTTTTATTACGTCTAAAAGTATCCCATTCTTTTGCAGAGATTAATTTGTTAATTTTCTCAATATAATTTATTCCTAAAAATATTCCTGCCGCGAAACAGAATGGATATTCGACGCATGCGGGTATAATACATTTTTTTATACGCATGTACGCATCTAAATCAGATGAATGTAAATTTAATAAATTTAAATGTCTAGAATCGCTCCCACCTAGGAGAGTATCATTTCGCCCACCCGAGTTGTAGTCCTCTACACGAAAAACGTGAAATTCAAATCCCTCTGATTTCATTCCATATCCTAAAATCCATCGCTATCGGCATTTCCAAAGAAGGGTGAATCAACTCGATTCTCACATGATCATTCAGCTGAACATTACTATATTCGCTATACATATCGAGCAAAGATTGAAAGACGCCTGACACGAACTCAGAATGAGAAAGTGGTGTATCTGCTATAGGATAACTTTTAAAAGATACATTATATTCAGTACCTTCGAGATGAAACTTTTTACTGCGGTATTTGCGAACAGTCTCCACAGATATATGGTCGGTATAATCAACTACCGACCCTCAGATTTGAGCATGCTCATGGCGAACGCATTGCAAATAACGATTAAGAAGATCATCTGTAAGCACTATATTTTCTGATATACATCGACTGATTTCGACTAATTTTATCTGTCGAATGATTTGCACACCTGTCAATAAGAGATTGATGAGTAGGATCATCGATGCGATAAGCAGAATCGTTAGGAAGGTATGCTATATCCAGCGATAAGTCAGTAACCGTAGGCTCGACACAGACCGACACATCATCACGTAAATTTAGGTCGGTATCGTTAGGAAGACATGATAAATCCATCGATATGTCATTAGCAGAAGGCACAATACAGTCTGGAACTGGCATGGCATCAAATAAATTTAGGTCGTAATCATTAGGAAGGCATGATAAATCCGGTGATATGTCATTAGTAGAAGGCTCAATACGTACAGGAACTGGTGCGTTATCAAATAAATTTAGGTCGTAATCATTAGGAAGGCATGCTAAATCCTGAGATAGGTCATTAGATGAAGGCACAAGAAAGTCAAGAAGGGATGCATCGTAGAATAAATTTACATCGTAATCATTAAGAAGGCATACTAAATCCTGAGATAGGTCATTAGCGAAAGGCACAACGTCAATTAAATTTAGATCGTGTCCATCACGTACATCGGTCGAATAATTAGAATCAATTACGTCACATACGTTATGAGGATAATTAACAAATGATGATGGTACGGTACTCAGATCAGGAGTAGATTGTTCAGTTAAAGTATGTATGGTTTGATCATCGATAGAAGCAGGTTGCTCAGGTATGATTACATCATAATCGTATAAATCGTCCAAATGACTGAAAAAATCAGCATCGGTATCAGACAGTTCAGGAATGACTTTGCGTAATGCTTTGTCGTTATGTTCATCAGATATGTATGGAATTGAAAAGTTGGGTTCATACAACATAGAACCCAGATTTAAAAGGTGATCCACATCTTCATCAGGCGAATTGGATAGATCCACGTTTAATCTTGCAGCATCGGCGTCACGCATCTGCTGCAAAATCACATTAACAGCATCTTCACATTCTTTAATATCGGCGCTTAAATTATCTGCCATTTTGTTATGTCTTTAACGCAATTTACTACTTGATAATATAAAATGTTTTTTTAGAAAAGCACAAATAGCGACAGCGAACTAGACAGGCGCCCTTATATACGCGCGGAGAACAGCGCCGGGCAAAGACCGGCCGACATTGCATTCATCCTCAAACTCCTCCTCCTCCTCCTCATCCTCGTACGACCTCCGTTATCAGACCACCTCTTAAACTCTATTATTTTACATTACTCTCTACTATTATCACTCATCAAACTCTATTATTTTTACAACGGTAGATAACCACGGAGGGGGGGGGGGACCGCCGCCACTACGTTAAAATGTAAAATACACAACTTTTAAGGGTTAACTAATTCAAAATAATAGAACATTCCAGAGTGTAGCAAATCCAAAAAACGTGTGCGGCTGTGCGTCAACGTGGTGTTATAGACGTCTTTGTTCTCTAGATTGCGTGTGCCCCTGTGCGCCATTGTTCTCCAAACGCTAGAAAATGAAATGGAGCGTTTTGATTGGTTAAAACCACATTCCAACGAAAATAACAATGCCGCTCAGCCCCACCCTTAACTACTAACAGCAACCACTGGAAAATAAGGAAATTTACACCTTCGCAAGGAGACAGATTTATCTCAGTCATATAAGGCTATTTGTAAAATATAGAATAAATTACGTTCAGTTAATCCTGAAATGAAATTGAACTAGAAAAAGTTGATTGCCTTTCTCTATGTAGTAGGTAGAAATTTTATTCAAAGCCTTCATGTTATTAAAAATAAGAAATTTAACAAAAATAAAAATAAAATATTTAAAAAACCAAGGAAATTGACAAAAAATTGTTTGTTTTTGCATTAAAAAAGTTCATCTTGACCCCAAATGTTGGGCCTATAAACGTGACTCCTCCAAGAGGCACCTCTGCCAATCATAACGAGGATACCTGTTAAGTTTCATTAAATTATTTTAAGGGATTCCGCATGATATGCCATTTACGAGACTAATGATAAAAATCAATAGATTTTTGCATTAAATCTTGGACCTATACAGGTGAATCCTTCAAAAAGCACATCTGCATATCATAGCTGAGGCATATACCAAATTTCATAAAAATATCTGAAGCGGCTCTGTATGATATGCTGTTTGAGAGGAAATTTACAAAAATCGTGAGTTTCTGCATTAAAAAGCTCATTTTCACCCAAAATCGTTGACCTATAAAGGTGAATTCTTGAAAAGGCATATCTGTGTATCATAACTGAGGCATATACCAAGTTTCATGAACATATCTTAACCTGTTCTGTATGATATGCTGTTTACGAGATAATGTGGATGGATGGACAGATAGACAGACGGACAGGTGCGGTGATTACTATAGGGTGTCCTAATTATCAACTTAACCCTTATGCTGTTGATTTATCAGCTTCAATAATCCCGTTCAAATTTGCAACTTTCCTTGGAAAGGCATTTGATGACTTTCTGTCTAGTAGAAATGGTTTCTTCCATTATGCACTGAATATACGAAATCTCAATTTCAATGCAACTACACAAGGAATCTTTTGGAATCTTTTTAACTAATTTGACTGGAGGCCATAACAAAAGTCAAATATCGGTCGGTCTAACACATCTTTTACATTTCTAGCATTGAAGCTACATAAGTTGTCACACTTGTTGTCTGTCTGTGCACAATTTTATATGATATACCATCAATATAAACCAGCACATTACTGACATAATTAGTGAAAGTCCAAAATAGGCCAAATTAGTGCCCCTAATATACAGGTCTGACTATCTATGTAAATATATAGTACTCCCAGAGTTTGCTCCACATGACTCTGCCACTTGGGAATTTCAGGGTGGTTGTAATTTTTAACCAAAATATGTTGAATTTGAGTAATATATGAAAAATGTTGATTTTGTTCCTTGCTAATAACATTACAAGGCACTGGTTAAGACTGATAATGACATTACAAGGCACTGGTTAAGACTGATAATAACATTACAAGGCACTGGTTAAGACCGATAATAACATTACAAGGCACTGGTTAAGACTGATAATGACATTACGAGGCACTGGTTAAGACCGATAATGACATTACAAGGCACTGGTTAAGACCGATAATGACATTACAAGGCACTGGTTAAGACTGATAATAACATTACAAGGCACTGGTTAAGACTGATAATGACATTACAAGGCACTGGTTAAGACTGATAATGACATTACAAGGCACTGGTTAAGACTGATAATGACATTACAAGGCACTGGTTAAGACTGATAATAACATTACAAGGCACTGGTTAAGACCGATAATGACATTACAAGGCACTGGTTAAGACTGATAATAACATTACAAGGCACTGGTTAAGACCGATAATGACATTACAAGGCACTGGTTAAAACCGATAATGACATTACAAGGCACTGGTTAAGACTGATAATAACATTACAAGGCACTGGTTAAGACTGATAATGACATTACAAGGCACTGGTTAAGACTGATAATGGCATTACAAGGCACTGGTTAAGACTGATAATGACATTACAAGGCACTGGTTAAGACTGATAATAACATTACAAGGCACTGGTTAAGACTGATAATGACATTACAAGGCACTGGTTAAGACTGATAATAACATTACAAGGCACTGGTTAAGACTGATAATGACATTACAAGGCACTGGTTAAGACTGATAATAACATTACAAGGCACTGGTTAAGACTGATAATAACATTACAAGGCACTGGTTAATAATGATAATAACATTACAAGTCACTGGTTAAGACTGATAATAACATTACAAGGCACTGGTTAAGACTGATAATGACATTACAAGGCACTGGTTAAGACTGATAATAACATTACAAGGCACTGGTTAAGACTGATAATGTCATTACAAGGCACTGGTTAAGACTGATAATGACATTACAAGGCACTGGTTAAGACTGGTAATAACATTACAAGGCACTGGTTAAGACTGATAATGTCATTACAAGGCACTGGTTAAGACTGATAATGACATTACAAGGCACTGGTTAAGACTGATAATGTCATTACAAGGCACTGGTTAAGACTGGTAATAACATTACAAGGCACTGGTTAAGACTGATAATGACATTACAAGGCACTGGTTAAGACTGATAATAACATTACAAGGCACTGGTTAAGACCAATAATGTCATTACAAGGCACTGGTTAAGACTGATAATGACATTACAAGGCACTGGTTAAGACTGGTAATAACATTACAAGGCACTGGTTAAGACTGATAATGACATTACAAGGCACTGGTTAAGACTGATAATAACATTACAAGGCACTGGTTAAGACCGATAATGACATTACAAGGCACTGGTTAAGACTGATAATGACATTACAAGGCACTGGTTAAGACTGATAATGACATTACAAGGCACTGGTTAAGACTGATAATGACATTACAAGGCACCGGTTAAGACTGATAATAACATTACAAGGCACTGGTTAAGACTGATAATAACATTACAAGGCACTGGTTAAGACTGATAATAACATTACAAGGCACTGGTTAAGACCGATACGAACATTACAAGGCACTGGTTAAGACCGATAATGACATTACAAGGCACTGGTTAAGACTGATAATGACATTACAAGGCACTGGTTAAGACTGATAATAACATTACAAGGCACTGGTTAAGACTGATAATGTCATTACAAGGCACTGGTTAAGACTGATAATGACATTACAAGGCACTGGTTAAGACTGGTAATAACATTACAAGGCACTGGTTAAGACTGATAATGTCATTACAAGGCACTGGTTAAGACTGATAATGACATTACAAGGCACTGGTTAAGACTGATAATGTCATTACAAGGCACTGGTTAAGACTGGTAATAACATTACAAGGCACTGGTTAAGACTGATAATGACATTACAAGGCACTGGTTAAGACTGATAATAACATTACAAGGCACTGGTTAAGACCAATAATGTCATTACAAGGCACTGGTTAAGACTGATAATGACATTACAAGGCACTGGTTAAGACTGGTAATAACATTACAAGGCACTGGTTAAGACTGATAATGACATTACAAGGCACTGGTTAAGACTGATAATAACATTACAAGGCACTGGTTAAGACCGATAATGACATTACAAGGCACTGGTTAAGACTGATAATGACATTACAAGGCACTGGTTAAGACTGATAATGACATTACAAGGCACTGGTTAAGACTGATAATGACATTACAAGGCACCGGTTAAGACTGATAATAACATTACAAGGCACTGGTTAAGACTGATAATAACATTACAAGGCACTGGTTAAGACTGATAATAACATTACAAGGCACTGGTTAAGACCGATACGAACATTACAAGGCACTGGTTAAGACCGATAATGACATTACAAGGCACTGGTTAAGACTGATAATAACATTACAAGGCACTGGTTAAGACTGATAATAACATTACAAGGCACTGGTTAAGACTGATAATAACATTACAAGGCACTGGTTAAGACTGATAATAACATTACAAGGCACTGGTTAGGACTGATAATAACATTACAAGGCACTGGTTAAGACTGATAATAACATTACAAGGCACTGGTTAAGACCGATAATGACATTACAAGGCACTGGTTAAGACTGATAATAACATTACAAGGCACTGGTTAAGACTGATAATGACATTACAAGGCACTGGTTAAGACTGATAATAACATTACAAGGCACTGGCTAAGACTGATAATGACATTACAAGGCACTGGTTAAGACTGATAATAACATTACAAGGCACTGGTTAAGACTGATAACAACATTACAAGGCACTGGTTAAGACTGATAATGACATTACAAGGCACTGGTTAAGACTGATAATGACATTACAAGGCACTGGTTAAGACTGATAATAACATTACAAGGCACTGGTTAAGACTGATAATGACATTACAAGGCACTGGTTAAGACTGATAATGACATTACAAGGCACTGGTTAAGACTGATAATGACATTACAAGGCACTGGTTAAGACTGATAATAACATTACAAGGCACTGGTTAAGACCGATAATGACATTACAAGGCACTGGTTAAGACTGATAATAACATTACAAGGCACTGGTTAAGACCGATAATGACATTACAAGGCACTGGTTAAAACCGATAATGACATTACAAGGCACTGGTTAAGACTGATAATAACATTACAAGGCACTGGTTAAGACTGATAATGACATTACAAGGCACCGGTTAAGACTGATAATAACATTACAAGGCACTGGTTAAGACTGATAATAACATTACAAGGCACTGGTTAAGACCGATAATGACATTACAAGGCACTGGTTAAGACTGATAATAACATTACAAGGCACTGGTTAAGACTGATAATGACATTACAAGGCACTGGTTAAGACTGATAATAACATTACAAGGCACTGGTTAAGACTGATAATAACATTACAAGGCATTGGTTAAGACTGATAATAACATTACAAGGCACTGGTTAAGACCGATAATGACATTACAAGGCACTGGTTAAGACTGGTAATAACATTACAAGGCACTGGTTAAGACTGATAATGACATTACAAGGCACTGGTTAAGACTGATAATAACATTACAAGGCACTGGGTAAGACTGGTAATAACATTACAAGGCACTGGTTAAGACTGATAATGACATTACGAGGCACTGGTTAAGACTGATAATAACATTACAAGGCACTGGTTAAGACCGATAATGACATTACAAGGCACTGGTTAAGACTGATAATGACATTACAAGGCACTGGTTAAGACTGATAATGACATTACAAGGCACTGGTTAAGACTGATAATGACATTACAAGGCACCGGTTAAGACTGATAATAACATTACAAGGCACTGGTTAAGACTGATAATAACATTACAAGGCACTGGTTAAGACCGATACGAACATTACAAGGCACTGGTTAAGACCGATAATGACATTACAAGGCACTGGTTAAGACTGATAATAACATTACAAGGCACTGGTTAAGACTGATAATAACATTACAAGGCACTGGTTAAGACTGATAATAACATTACAAGGCACTGGTTAAGACTGATAATAACATTACAAGGCACTGGTTAAGACTGATAATAACATTACAAGGCACTGGTTAAGACTGATAATGACATTACGAGGCACTGGTTAAGACCGATAATGACATTACAAGGCACTGGTTAAGACCGATAATGACATTACAAGGCACTGGTTAAGACTGATAATAACATTACAAGGCACTGGTTAAGACTGATAATGACATTACAAGGCACTGGTTAAGACTGATAATGACATTACAAGGCACTGGTTAAGACTGATAATGACATTACAAGGCACTGGTTAAGACTGATAATAACATTACAAGGCACTGGTTAAGACCGATAATGACATTACAAGGCACTGGTTAAGACTGATAATAACATTACAAGGCACTGGTTAAGACCGATAATGACATTACAAGGCACTGGTTAAAACCGATAATGACATTACAAGGCACTGGTTAAGACTGATAATAACATTACAAGGCACTGGTTAAGACTGATAATGACATTACAAGGCACTGGTTAAGACTGATAATGGCATTACAAGGCACTGGTTAAGACTGATAATGACATTACAAGGCACTGGTTAAGACTGATAATAACATTACAAGGCACTGGTTAAGACTGATAATGACATTACAAGGCACTGGTTAAGACTGATAATAACATTACAAGGCACTGGTTAAGACTGATAATGACATTACAAGGCACTGGTTAAGACTGATAATAACATTACAAGGCACTGGTTAAGACTGATAATAACATTACAAGGCACTGGTTAATAATGATAATAACATTACAAGTCACTGGTTAAGACTGATAATAACATTACAAGGCACTGGTTAAGACTGATAATGACATTACAAGGCACTGGTTAAGACTGATAATAACATTACAAGGCACTGGTTAAGACTGATAATAACATTACAAGGCACTGGTTAAGACTGATAATGACATTACAAGGCACTGGTTAAGACTGATAATAACATTACAAGGCACTGGTTAAGACTGATAATGACATTACAAGGCACTGGTTAAGACTGATAATAACATTACAAGGCACTGGTTAAGACTGATAATAACATTACAAGGCACTGGTTAATAATGATAATAACATTACAAGTCACTGGTTAAGACTGATAATAACATTACAAGGCACTGGTTAAGACTGATAATGACATTACAAGGCACTGGTTAAGACTGATAATAACATTACAAGGCACTGGTTAAGACTGATAATGTCATTACAAGGCACTGGTTAAGACTGATAATGACATTACAAGGCACTGGTTAAGACTGGTAATAACATTACAAGGCACTGGTTAAGACTGATAATGTCATTACAAGGCACTGGTTAAGACTGATAATGACATTACAAGGCACTGGTTAAGACTGATAATGTCATTACAAGGCACTGGTTAAGACTGGTAATAACATTACAAGGCACTGGTTAAGACTGATAATGACATTACAAGGCACTGGTTAAGACTGATAATAACATTACAAGGCACTGGTTAAGACCAATAATGTCATTACAAGGCACTGGTTAAGACTGATAATGACATTACAAGGCACTGGTTAAGACTGGTAATAACATTACAAGGCACTGGTTAAGACTGATAATGACATTACAAGGCACTGGTTAAGACTGATAATAACATTACAAGGCACTGGTTAAGACCGATAATGACATTACAAGGCACTGGTTAAGACTGATAATGACATTACAAGGCACTGGTTAAGACTGATAATGACATTACAAGGCACTGGTTAAGACTGATAATGACATTACAAGGCACCGGTTAAGACTGATAATAACATTACAAGGCACGGGTTAAGACTGATAATAACATTACAAGGCACTGGTTAAGACTGATAATAACATTACAAGGCACTGGTTAAGACCGATACGAACATTACAAGGCACTGGTTAAGACCGATAATGACATTACAAGGCACTGGTTAAGACTGATAATGACATTACAAGGCACTGGTTAAGACTGATAATAACATTACAAGGCACTGGTTAAGACTGATAATGTCATTACAAGGCACTGGTTAAGACTGATAATGACATTACAAGGCACTGGTTAAGACTGGTAATAACATTACAAGGCACTGGTTAAGACTGATAATGTCATTACAAGGCACTGGTTAAGACTGATAATGACATTACAAGGCACTGGTTAAGACTGATAATGTCATTACAAGGCACTGGTTAAGACTGGTAATAACATTACAAGGCACTGGTTAAGACTGATAATGACATTACAAGGCACTGGTTAAGACTGATAATAACATTACAAGGCACTGGTTAAGACCAATAATGTCATTACAAGGCACTGGTTAAGACTGATAATGACATTACAAGGCACTGGTTAAGACTGGTAATAACATTACAAGGCACTGGTTAAGACTGATAATGACATTACAAGGCACTGGTTAAGACTGATAATAACATTACAAGGCACTGGTTAAGACCGATAATGACATTACAAGGCACTGGTTAAGACTGATAATGACATTACAAGGCACTGGTTAAGACTGATAATGACATTACAAGGCACTGGTTAAGACTGATAATGACATTACAAGGCACCGGTTAAGACTGATAATAACATTACAAGGCACGGGTTAAGACTGATAATAACATTACAAGGCACTGGTTAAGACTGATAATAACATTACAAGGCACTGGTTAAGACCGATACGAACATTACAAGGCACTGGTTAAGACCGATAATGACATTACAAGGCACTGGTTAAGACTGATAATAACATTACAAGGCACTGGTTAAGACTGATAATAACATTACAAGGCACTGGTTAAGACTGATAATAACATTACAAGGCACTGGTTAAGACTGATAATAACATTACAAGGCACTGGTTAAGACTGATAATAACATTACAAGGCACTGGTTAAGACTGATAATAACATTACAAGGCACTGGTTAAGACCGATAATGACATTACAAGGCACTGGTTAAGACTGATAATAACATTACAAGGCACTGGTTAAGACTGATAATGACATTACAAGGCACTGGTTAAGACTGATAATAACATTACAAGGCACTGGCTAAGACTGATAATGACATTACAAGGCACTGGTTAAGACTGATAATAACATTACAAGGCACTGGTTAAGACTGATAACAACATTACAAGGCACTGGTTAAGACTGATAATGACATTACAAGGCACTGGTTAAGACTGATAATGACATTACAAGGCACTGGTTAAGACTGATAATGACATTACAAGGCACTAGTTAAGACTGATAATGACATTACAAGGCACTGGTTAAGACCGATAATGACATTACAAGGCACTGGTTAAGACTGATAATAACATTACAAGGCACTGGCTAAGACTGATAATGACATTACAAGGCACTGGTTAAGACTGATAATAACATTACAAGGCACTGGTTAAGACTGATAACAACATTACAAGGCACTGGTTAAGACTGATAATGACATTACAAGGCACTGGTTAAGACTGATAATGTCATTACAAGGCACTGGTTAAGACTGGTAATAACATTACAAGGCACTGGTTAAGACTGATAATGACATTACAAGGCACTGGTTAAGACTGATAATGACATTACAAGGCACTGGTTAAGACCGATAATGACATTACAAGGCACTGGTTAAGACTGATAATAACATTACAAGGCACTGGTTAAGACTGATAATGACATTACAAGGCACTGGTTAAGACTGATAATGACATTACAAGGCACTGGTTAAGACTGATAATGACATTACAAGGCACTGGTTAAGACTGATAATAACATTACAAGGCACTGGTTAAGACCGATAATGACATTACAAGGCACTGGTTAAGACTGATAATAACATTACAAGGCACTGGTTAAGACCGATAATGACATTACAAGGCACTGGTTAAAACCGATAATGACATTACAAGGCACTGGTTAAGACTGATAATAACATTACAAGGCACTGGTTAAGACTGATAATGACATTACAAGGCACCGGTTAAGACTGATAATAACATTACAAGGCACTGGTTAAGACTGATAATAACATTACAAGGCACTGGTTAAGACCGATAATGACATTACAAGGCACTGGTTAAGACTGATAATAACATTACAAGGCACTGGTTAAGACTGATAATGACATTACAAGGCACTGGTTAAGACTGATAATAACATTACAAGGCACTGGTTAAGACTGATAATAACATTACAAGGCATTGGTTAAGACTGATAATAACATTACAAGGCACTGGTTAAGACCGATAATGACATTACAAGGCACTGGTTAAGACTGGTAATAACATTACAAGGCACTGGTTAAGACTGATAATGACATTACAAGGCACTGGTTAAGACTGATAATAACATTACAAGGCACTGGTTAAGACTGGTAATAACATTACAAGGCACTGGTTAAGACTGATAATGACATTACGAGGCACTGGTTAAGACTGATAATAACATTACAAGGCACTGGTTAAGACCGATAATGACATTACAAGGCACTGGTTAAGACTGATAATGACATTACAAGGCACTGGTTAAGACTGATAATGACATTACAAGGCACTGGTTAAGACTGATAATGACATTACAAGGCACCGGTTAAGACTGATAATAACATTACAAGGCACTGGTTAAGACTGATAATAACATTACAAGGCACTGGTTAAGACCGATACGAACATTACAAGGCACTGGTTAAGACCGATAATGACATTACAAGGCACTGGTTAAGACTGATAATAACATTACAAGGCACTGGTTAAGACTGATAATAACATTACAAGGCACTGGTTAAGACTGATAATAACATTACAAGGCACTGGTTAAGACTGATAATAACATTACAAGGCACTGGTTAAGACTGATAATAACATTACAAGGCACTGGTTAAGACTGATAATGACATTACGAGGCACTGGTTAAGACCGATAATGACATTACAAGGCACTGGTTAAGACCGATAATGACATTACAAGGCACTGGTTAAGACTGATAATAACATTACAAGGCACTGGTTAAGACTGATAATGACATTACAAGGCACTGGTTAAGACTGATAATGACATTACAAGGCACTGGTTAAGACTGATAATGACATTACAAGGCACTGGTTAAGACTGATAATAACATTACAAGGCACTGGTTAAGACCGATAATGACATTACAAGGCACTGGTTAAGACTGATAATAACATTACAAGGCACTGGTTAAGACCGATAATGACATTACAAGGCACTGGTTAAAACCGATAATGACATTACAAGGCACCGGTTAAGACTGATAATAACATTACAAGGCACTGGTTAAGACTGATAATGACATTACAAGGCACTGGTTAAGACTGATAATGGCATTACAAGGCACTGGTTAAGACTGATAATGACATTACAAGGCACTGGTTAAGACTGATAATAACATTACAAGGCACTGGTTAAGACTGATAATGACATTACAAGGCACTGGTTAAGACTGATAATAACATTACAAGGCACTGGTTAAGACTGATAATGACATTACAAGGCACTGGTTAAGACTGATAATAACATTACAAGGCACTGGTTAAGACTGATAATAACATTACAAGGCACTGGTTAATAATGATAATAACATTACAAGTCACTGGTTAAGACTGATAATAACATTACAAGGCACTGGTTAAGACTGATAATGACATTACAAGGCACTGGTTAAGACTGATAATAACATTACAAGGCACTGGTTAAGACTGATAATGTCATTACAAGGCACTGGTTAAGACTGATAATGACATTACAAGGCACTGGTTAAGACTGGTAATAACATTACAAGGCACTGGTTAAGACTGATAATGTCATTACAAGGCACTGGTTAAGACTGATAATGTCATTACAAGGCACTGGTTAAGACTGGTAATAACATTACAAGGCACTGGTTAAGACTGATAATGACATTACAAGGCACTGGTTAAGACTGATAATAACATTACAAGGCACTGGTTAAGACCAATAATGTCATTACAAGGCACTGGTTAAGACTGATAATGACATTACAAGGCACTGGTTAAGACTGGTAATAACATTACAAGGCACTGGTTAAGACTGATAATGACATTACAAGGTACTGGTTAAGACTGATAATAACATTACAAGGCACTGGTTAAGACCGATAATGACATTACAAGGCACTGGTTAAGACTGATAATGACATTACAAGGCACTGGTTAAGACTGATAATGACATTACAAGGCACTGGTTAAGACTGATAATGACATTACAAGGCACCGGTTAAGACTGATAATAACATTACAAGGCACTGGTTAAGACCGATACGAACATTACAAGGCACTGGTTAAGACCGATAATGACATTACAAGGCACTGGTTAAGACTGATAATAACATTACAAGGCACTGGTTAAGACTGATAATAACATTACACGGCACTGGTTAAGACTGATAATAACATTACAAGGCACTGGTTAAGACTGATAATAACATTACAAGGCACTGGTTAAGACTGATAATAACATTACAAGGCACTGGTTAAGACTGATAATAACATTACAAGGCACTGGTTAAGACCGATAATGACATTACAAGGCACTGGTTAAGACTGATAATAACATTACAAGGCACTGGTTAAGACTGATAATGACATTACAAGGCACTGGTTAAGACTGATAATAACATTACAAGGCACTGGTTAAGACTGATAATAACATTACAAGGCATTGGTTAAGACTGATAATAACATTACAAGGCACTGGTTAAGACTGATAATAACATTACAAGGCACTGGTTAAGACTGATAATAACATTACAAGGCACTGGTTAAGACTGATAATAACATTACAAGGCACTGGTTAAGACTGATAATAACATTACAAGGCACTGGTTAAGACTGATAATAACATTACAAGGCACTGGTTAAGACCGATAATGACATTACAAGGCACTGGTTAAGACTGATAATAACATTACAAGGCACTGGTTAAGACTGATAATGACATTACAAGGCACTGGTTAAGACTGATAATAACATTACAAGGCACTGGTTAAGACTGATAATGACATTACAAGGCACTGGTTAAGACTGATAATAACATTACAAGGCACTGGTTAAGACTGATAATGTCATTACAAGGCACTGGTTAAGACTGATAATGACATTACAAGGCACTGGTTAAGACTGGTAATAACATTACAAGGCACTGGTTAAGACTGATAATGTCATTACAAGGCACTGGTTAAGACTGATAATGACATTACAAGGCACTGGTTAAGACTGATAATGTCATTACAAGGCACTGGTTAAGACTGGTAATAACATTACAAGGCACTGGTTAAGACTGATAATGACATTACAAGGCACTGGTTAAGACTGATAATAACATTACAAGGCACTGGTTAAGACCAATAATGTCATTACAAGGCACTGGTTAAGACTGATAATGACATTACAAGGCACTGGTTAAGACTGGTAATAACATTACAAGGCACTGGTTAAGACTGATAATGACATTACAAGGTACTGGTTAAGACTGATAATAACATTACAAGGCACTGGTTAAGACCGATAATGACATTACAAGGCACTGGTTAAGACTGATAATGACATTACAAGGCACTGGTTAAGACTGATAATGACATTACAAGGCACTGGTTAAGACTGATAATGACATTACAAGGCACCGGTTAAGACTGATAATAACATTACAAGGCACTGGTTAAGACCGATACGAACATTACAAGGCACTGGTTAAGACCGATAATGACATTACAAGGCACTGGTTAAGACTGATAATAACATTACAAGGCACTGGTTAAGACTGATAATAACATTACACGGCACTGGTTAAGACTGATAATAACATTACAAGGCACTGGTTAAGACTGATAATAACATTACAAGGCACTGGTTAAGACTGATAATAACATTACAAGGCACTGGTTAAGACTGATAATAACATTACAAGGCACTGGTTAAGACCGATAATGACATTACAAGGCACTGGTTAAGACTGATAATAACATTACAAGGCACTGGTTAAGACTGATAATGACATTACAAGGCACTGGTTAAGACTGATAATAACATTACAAGGCACTGGTTAAGACTGATAATAACATTACAAGGCATTGGTTAAGACTGATAATAACATTACAAGGCACTGGTTAAGACTGATAATAACATTACAAGGCACTGGTTAAGACTGATAATAACATTACAAGGCACTGGTTAAGACTGATAATAACATTACAAGGCACTGGTTAAGACTGATAATAACATTACAAGGCACTGGTTAAGACTGATAATAACATTACAAGGCACTGGTTAAGACCGATAATGACATTACAAGGCACTGGTTAAGACTGATAATAACATTACAAGGCACTGGTTAAGACTGATAATGACATTACAATGCACTGGTTAAGACTGATAATAACATTACAAGGCACTGGTTAAGACTGATAATAACATTACAAGGCATTGGTTAAGACTGATAATAACATTACAAGGCACTGGGTAAGACCGATAATGACATTACAAGGCACTGGTTAAGACTGGTAATAACATTACAAGGCACTGGTTAAGACTGATAATGACATTACAAGGCACTGGTTAAGACTGATAATAACATTACAAGGCACTGGTTAAGACTGGTAATAACATTACAAGGCACTGGTTAAGACTGATAATGACATTACAAGGCACTGGTTAAGACTGATAATAACATTACAAGGCACTGGTTAAGACCGATAATGACATTACAAGGCACTGGTTAAGACTGATAATGACATTACAAGGCACTGGTTAAGACTGATAATGACATTACAAGGCACTGGTTAAGACTGATAATGACATTACAAGGCACCGGTTAAGACTGATAATAACATTACAAGGCACTGGTTAAGACTGATAATAACATTACAAGGCACTGGTTAAGACTGATAATAACATTACAAGGCACTGGTTAAGACCGATACGAACATTACAAGGCACTGGTTAAGACCGATAATGACATTACAAGGCACTGGTTAAGACTGATAATAACATTACAAGGCACTGGTTAAGACTGATAATAACATTACAAGGCACTGGTTAAGACTGATAATAACATTACAAGGCACTGGTTAAGACTGATAATAACATTACAAGGCACTGGTTAAGACTGATAATAACATTACAAGGCACTGGTTAAGACTGATAATAATATTACAAGGCACTGGTTAAGACTGATAATGACATTACAAGGCACTGGTTAAGACTGATAATAACATTACAAGGCACTGGTTAAGACTGATAATGACATTACAAGGCACTGGTTAAGACTGATAATAACATTACAAGGCACTGGCTAAGACTGATAATGACATTACAAGGCACTGGTTAAGACTGATAATAACATTACAAGGCACTGGTTAAGACTGATAACAACATTACAAGGCACTGGTTAAGACTGATAATGACATTACAAGGCACTGGTTAAGACTGATAATAACATTACAAGGCACTGGTTAAGACTGATAATGACATTACAAGGCACTGGTTAAGACTGATAATAACATTACAAGGCACTGGTTAAGACTGATAACAACATTACGAGGCACTGGTTAAGACTGATAATGACATTACAAGGCACTGGTTAAGCCTGATAATAACATTACAAGGCACTGGTTAAGACTGATAATGACATTACAAGGCACTGGTTAAGACTGATAATAACATTACAAGGCACTGGTTAAAACTGATAATAACATTACAAGGCACTGGTTAAGACTGATAATGACATTACAAGGCACTGGTTAAGACTGATAATGACATTACAAGGCACTGGTTAAGACCGATAATGTCATTACAAGGCACTGGTTAAGACTGATAATAACATTACAAGGCACTGGTTAAGACTGATAATGACATTACAAGGCACCGGTTAAGACTGATAATAACATTACAAGGCACTGGTTAAGACTGATAATAACATTACAAGGCACTGGTTAAGACCGATAATGACATTACAAGGCACTGGTTAAGACTGATAATAACATTACAAGGCACTGGTTAAGACTGATAATGACATTACAAGGCACTGGTTAAGACTGATAATAACATTACAAGGCACTGGTTAAGACTGATAATAACATTACAAGGCATTGGTTAAGACTGATAATAACATTACAAGGCACTGGTTAAGACCGATAATGACATTACAAGGCACTGGTTAAGACTGGTAATAACATTACAAGGCACTGGTTAAGACTGATAATGACATTACAAGGCACTGGTTAAGACTGATAATGACATTACAAGGCACTGGTTAAGACTGATAATGACATTACAAGGCACCGGTTAAGACTGATAATAACATTACAAGGCACTGGTTAAGACTGATAATAACATTACAAGGCACTGGTTAAGACTGATAATAACATTACAAGGCACTGGTTAAGACCGATACGAACATTACAAGGCACTGGTTAAGACCGATAATGACATTACAAGGCACTGGTTAAGACTGATAATAACATTACAAGGCACTGGTTAAGACTGATAATAACATTACAAGGCACTGGTTAAGACTGATAATAACATTACAAGGCACTGGTTAAGACTGATAATAACATTACAAGGCACTGGTTAAGACTGATAATAACATTACAAGGCACTGGTTAAGACTGATAATAATATTACAAGGCACTGGTTAAGACTGATAATGACATTACAAGGCACTGGTTAAGACTGATAATAACATTACAAGGCACTGGTTAAGACTGATAATGACATTACAAGGCACTGGTTAAGACTGATAATAACATTACAAGGCACTGGCTAAGACTGATAATGACATTACAAGGCACTGGTTAAGACTGATAATAACATTACAAGGCACTGGTTAAGACTGATAACAACATTACAAGGCACTGGTTAAGACTGATAATGACATTACAAGGCACTGGTTAAGACTGATAATAACATTACAAGGCACTGGTTAAGACTGATAATGACATTACAAGGCACTGGTTAAGACTGATAATAACATTACAAGGCACTGGTTAAGACTGATAACAACATTACGAGGCACTGGTTAAGACTGATAATGACATTACAAGGCACTGGTTAAGACTGATAATAACATTACAAGGCACTGGTTAAGACTGATAATGACATTACAAGGCACTGGTTAAGACTGATAATAACATTACAAGGCACTGGTTAAGACTGATAATAACATTACAAGGCACTGGTTAAGACTGATAATGACATTACAAGGCACTGGTTAAGACTGATAATGACATTACAAGGCACTGGTTAAGACCGATAATGTCATTACAAGGCACTGGTCAAGACTGATAATAACATTACAAGGCACTGGTTAAGACTGATAATGACATTACAAGGCACCGGTTAAGACTGATAATAACATTACAAGGCACTGGTTAAGACTGATAATAACATTACAAGGCACTGGTTAAGACCGATAATGACATTACAAGGCACTGGTTAAGACTGATAATAACATTACAAGGCACTGGTTAAGACTGATAATGACATTACAAGGCACTGGTTAAGACTGATAATAACATTACAAGGCACTGGTTAAGACTGATAATAACATTACAAGGCATTGGTTAAGACTGATAATAACATTACAAGGCACTGGTTAA